>PVKH010016659.1:0-15667 GCA_004027955.1 Chaetophractus vellerosus
GGGGGGGGGGGGGGGGGGGGGGGGAAGGGGAGATATGTAATAAAATAAATAAATCTTAAAAAAAAAAATTTAAAAAAAATGTTTTCACTGTGAAATATAACCAAATGTAGAAAAGTGGAAAAACATATGATCAAGAAATAGAATCTTGCCAACAACCTAAGCACATCCCACACACAGCCAACTCCCTCCTCCTTGAAGGTAACCACATCATGGCTTTGAAAGTATCCACACCTGTGCTAACATGTCCCTAAACCATATAGATCGAATTTGTCTGCCTCTGAACTTTATCTAAATGGAATCATACAGTTTTGATCCTTTTGGGTCTAACTTCTGCTCAACGTTTTGATTCTGAAATGTACCTATGTCATTGCATATAGTTATAGTTTGTCCATTTTCAATGCTGTAAAGGGATTTATTCTCTTAATTCACTAAAATGTATTTATCCATTCTACTTCTGATAGATATTTCCATTATTTCCAGTGATGCGCTATCGTGAACTATGCTGCTATGAGCATTTTTGTGTATGCATCCTAGCATAACACCCATACATAAGCATTTCTGTAGGGTATATATGCCTAGGAGTAGAATTGCTGATAACGGAGTATACATATTGCCCACCCTGAGAGAGGCAAACTTTTCCGATGTGGTCATACCACTTTATACTCCACAGCAGCCAGGCAGTAGAAGTCCAGTTGCTCCACAGCATCAGCAACATTTAATAGCATCAGACTTTGTGACTGATGCCACCTGGTTTTTTATAATAGTAGTTCATTGAGAGTTGAATTTGCACTTTCCTGATAACTAATGAGGTTAACTCTTTTTTATATGTTTATTAGCCATTTCATGTTCTTTTTTGTATGGTGCCTAGTCAAGACTTTGCCATTTTTCTACTGTGTTGTCTGTATTTTTCCTACTGATTTGAAATAATTTTTATATATTCTGCCTACTAATTCTTTACTAATTATATGTATTACAAATATCTTCTTCTATGGCTTTCTGTTTTCGCTTTCTTAGTGGTAACTTTTGTTGTATGGTAATTCTTATTTTAAAGTAGCATAAT
The DNA here is from genome assembly GCA_004027955.1 of Chaetophractus vellerosus. Taxonomy (NCBI): domain Eukaryota; kingdom Metazoa; phylum Chordata; class Mammalia; order Cingulata; family Chlamyphoridae; genus Chaetophractus; species Chaetophractus vellerosus. Next base: position 1,061 of record PVKH010016659.1, read on the forward strand.
TTATCAATATTTTCTTTATTGGTTAGTGCATTTTGTAACTTATTTAAGGAGATCTTTCCCTGTCTTAAGATAAGGAAGGCATTCTCCATATATCTTCTAAAAGTTCATTAACTTTATTTTCACATTTTGGACAAAAATCCACTGCAAGTTGCTTTTTGTGGATAGTGTGAGATAGGAGACTAATTTCATCTTTTAAATATGCATAATCAATTGTCTCAACAACATTACTTGAACAAAATTGCCCTTTCCCCATAAGCCTACAATATCTGTTTCTGTTTTATGTAAAGAATTCATATATGCAGGATTTGTAACTAAGCTCTCTACTTTTTTCCCCTGATCTATTTGTCTATACTATATCCTATATCATATAATTATGATTGTTTTCATTTTTTAAAGATTTTTTTAAAAATTTTATTTCTCCCTTTCCTTGTTGTTTGTGCTAGCTGTCTGCTCTCTGTGTCTGCTTGTCTTCTTTTTTAGGAGGCACTGTGAACCAAACCCAGGGCCTCTCGTGTGAGAGGGAGGCACCTAATTGCTTGAGTCACCTCCACTCCCTGTGAAATTTTACATTAGGACTTGATATCAGAAAGAACAAGTCTTCTTCCCTCCTTGTTCTTTTTTTTAGTCAAAATGAAGTTTGTCTGAAAGTTGGTTTTTGCTGGTTTACTCTTTACCTATAAGATGCATCTCTTTGTAGTCCCAATCCAAAATGAAGGATGATCTACTACACTTACCAACATTACATGTACAGAAAATGGTCTAAATTTTGTCTTTCATTCCCTGGCACAAGACAGCACCATCAAAGATTAGAACATCAAGTATATAGCTCTGAATTTAAAGAGATCCTGAAGGCATTAAGGATTGATTGTTATATTGGAGGAAAATCAAGATCACAAAAGGCTTAGAGCAACTTTATGAAGGAAATAATTCAAAGAGAGCTCCACTTGTGCCAATAACTTACCCACACAATTTCCAATAAAACAGGCACCGAGAAGTGAGATGAAAACAACAGCAATGCTCCATGGGATCAATTGGGAAAGTTGACTTCCTACTAAAGCAGAAATTTTAAAAGGTTATCTTCCCCTTTGTCACAAGAAAGAGAGGCCAATGCTACCAAGAAGCAGGTTAAATATGAGAGCATCCAAAATATTTTCGATCTAGAGGACAGCTAGAGATTTTTTCCAATTTTAGATAATAAAATAAATAAATAAGGAAAAATGAAAACAATTATTTTGCAATCTTGGAATAGGAAAAGTTTTCACAAGCAAGACACAAAACACAGAAGCCATAAAAAATTGGAAAATTTGGCTAAAAAACAACTAAAATGTGTATATAACACAAACTGTTAAAAGACAACGAACATATGGAAGAAAAATTTTGCCACGATATTACTGTCAGAATGTACAAAGATTTTTCAAAACTCAATTAGAAATATGAGCAAAAATTTGAGCAGGAGATTTACTGAAAAAAAATCAAATGGCAATTAAATAAAGTATGTTCAATCAAAAGAACTGTAAATTAACATTGTGGTGTGATTTTTTTACATATCAGATTTTTAAAAGTAAATTGAAAATATGCAGTGTTGGCAAGACTGAGGGGAAATGGGAAAACACATGTTCCTGCTGGGACTGTAAATTGGAAAAGCCTTTTAGAAGGACCAATTTAGCAGCATCTATCAATTTTTAAATGCACTATATTTGCCACAACAATTTCAGTTCCAGAGTTTTATCCCACAGAAATAAAGGAACTTATTTATATAAAAGGATATTCACAGCAGCACTTCCAGAAACAGAAAAAAAATCACAGAAATCTAATACTTACATGTGTATTATCAATAGAAGAAATTGTAAATTATGTGAATCCAGATGATGAAATTCTATATAGCAATTAAAATAATCATGTAGATCAGCATGTGCTGATATTTAAAAATCTCCAAGATACATAGTTACATAAAAAGGTGTTTTTCAGGACCATTGTACAATAACCATTGAAGTTTGCCTCGGTGGAGTGGTGAAAAGAAAAGAAACTAATTTTAAATGTATATACTTCTGTATTAGTTCTACATATTTCTCAAAAACTTTGTTTAATTTTTTCTCAATATAATTCTATTTGTGTCATTTAAGTAAAACATAAAATGAGGCAAATTTAGAGTCTCAGATACACCTCAGCATATTTTTTTTAGCTTCCTTGTCTCTTCCTTTCAAAAGGTTCTTCCCAACTTACTTTGTTTCCATCTTATTTCTCTTTTATATACTTTTTTTCCTCTCTCGGTCAAATCTACATTTTGTAAGAATTTTCTATTACCCATTTTATTTGAATCTCTCTGTTGCCTTCTTCTTCACAAAGTCATCCTCATTTCCTTCTCTCTTCCTTCCCGTCATCGTCATCACCAATCTTTACAACTATTATCAATTTATATTTTAAAATCACAGTCTTAAATCTATATGCCATTTTGAAATTGAAAGCAGAGAAAGTACTCACGTTTACTTTGAGTTTCCTCTAACTCCATTCTGTATTAACTCCTTTTTGTCCAATGACTTGGAAGACCTGAAATTGCTTATATTTTTCTCTTAAGGAATATTTGATGGATAGAGGAACATATTCAGAAGTACTTGAGATTAAACCTAATTTTACCTATTCTGATGAGATTAGAAAGTTTCCAATATAAAAGAGGTAACCAAAAGAAGAAGTGTTTTCAAATGCTAGCATTTCCTTTGATTCACCCTGGGAAATGGGGCAAAGAAAAAAGGAAATTGTGCAAACACTACCCATAAACGAGTTAGTAAAGGCTTCCATAAATACACTGAGATCACTTGATCAGTGTGTAGTGTGCAATTTCTCAATCTGTGTTTATTCATTCAAATAAAAATTTAGCAAGTTATCACATGCTGTAAAGGAAATCATTATTATACCTCATGGAAATTTAATAAACATCCCCTCATCTTTCTATTTTCCTTGATATTAGATTTTCAAAGGCAGCTATATGCTTGAGGGAAGCTCTGCCTTAGGAAGTTCTCTGAGCTGAATGAGAATCTGTGTCTATGCTACCGTTAAGATGGCAAAAAATGTGAACAGTAAGCAAAAGCTCATGGATTACTGATGAAATCTCAAATAGCTGATTGTCGACTTGAACATCATTCCAGCATCCCTGAATTTGTATGACTGCTCATCTTATGACTGCATATGTACAATAATATAGGTAAACTGAGAACATGTTCCAATTTATTTGTAATATCTGAATATTCTATTGCAAATACATATAAATGTTTTAAATGTAAATTTAGTGAAAATCACATTGTGTGTTTCTATGTTGAGATTTTATCAAAGTAAAATGCATATTAATTTTTGCCAAACTGCTGTCATAAATAATTTTTTTAAGTTTTATTAGAGAAGTTTTGGTTTTGTAGAACAATCATGCATAAAATACAGGATTCCCATATACAACCCCATCACCACCTTGCACTGGTGTGGAATATTTGTTACAAATTATGACAGCACTTTTTGTAATTGTACTTTTTTTAAAACTGTAGTTACCTTTGTTACAAATGATGAAAGATTATTAAAATAACACTATTAGCTATCGTCCATAGTTTACATTAGCTGTATTTTTTCATATATCACCCTATTATTAACACCTTGTAATAGTGTCATATATCTGTTATAATTCATGAAAAAATATTCTTACACTTGTACTCTTAGCAATAGTCCATTTTCTACAACAGGGTTCACTGTGTTATACATCCCTATCTTTTATCTCTTGATTTTTATTCTAGTAACATATACGACCTAAAGTCTCCCTCTTTTAACCACATTCATTTATATGACTCAGTCTTGTTAGTTATACTCACAATAATCTGCTACCATTCATTTCTAAACTATCGCAATCAACCTAAATAAAAATTCTGCACAAATTAAGCATCAACTCCCCATTTTCTAACCCCAATCTATCCCCTGGTAACCTATATCCTGGATTCAAAATCTATGAGTTTGCTGGTTACAATTAGCTCTAGACTTGTGAACTCTTGGGAACAAAACAGGAAAAAATCACTTCTCTCATGGAACTTAAATTCTAGCATAATAAGACAAAGCAATTAATGATAAGCATATAAATAAGAAAATTGCATAGTATCTTAAAAGGTGGTAGGTACAATGGGAAAAAATTAGAACATAGCAAAGGGTATAGGGAGTTCTGGAGCTGGGACAGCTATAATTCTTGATAGATTGGTCAGGGTAAGCGTCATTGAGAAGATGGCATTCAATTAAGCACTTAGAGCGAGAGTTAGTCATGGATTTCAGAGAAAAGAGCATTCCAAGGTGAGGGAACAGCCCATGCAAAATCTCAAAGGCAAGAGATTGTCTGACTTTTTCAGGAATAGCAAGCAGCCAGAACGGCTACCTAAATATATATTTGGGGCATCTCCATTAGACAGGTAGAAAAAAGTGTGTATGTTTTGAAAAAACTAATTAGCACATGGGATTGATACTTTACAATACCTTTAAGTATAGCATCAATTTTTGTCATCATTGTATTTGTGTCTCTTACTGAAACTTTCTGAAGTGTTCAAAATTAAGTCATATCAATTGGTAATTTCTCTTTAAATTTTTAAGAGAAATTCATTTTTAAATGTGTAATTAATATATATAAGCTCAGGAGACATTGTTTTATAAATTTGTTTATTGCTATAAACTAAGTACTAAATTGTGCTCAGTGCCTCACAGACATTAAAGATTTTCTCAATAATATGCCTCACAGTGTTATAATTTCATGAGTAGATATACAAAAGAAGCGTCAGTTCCTCCCCATTAACCAAATGATTTTACACATTTCTGTAGCTTTCTTAAGAAGACACTTGCCGTTCAATGATTCCTGTTCATATCAGTATTTGTATTTTCAACCCTATTAAATTCTAAATCCTTGACATCTGTCTATGATGCATTATTCATACCAGTTTTTTCCTTGGTTGCGTGCTATACTGGACATGTATATGAATCCACCTGATATGGTCATTAGATTCTGTTTCTAGTCATTGTCTGCTTCATGCCTGGGTACCTGAGTTTTATTTTAAACATTTTTTTCTCTTTCTGTCAGCTAGAAACATCCTTGGCTTATCCAATAGCAATTAACTCCTAGTGGCTACCTATAAATTTTGCATATGTACACAGTTGTGTAGTATGGGTACAAGTAGAAGATTGAACTTCACGTTAGCCAAAATATATACATACTCAAGCACAGTCACTATCAGAATAAGCCTCTCAGATACCAGTAATGATCCATCTATTCAACTCTGTCAAGGAACCCAGTGTTACATTTAAGTGTTTTTGTGGAAACTAACGTTCAATAGTTTGCAGGAACTGAAGCAAAAAAAAACCTTTTAATTGAACCCACTGTTGATAAAAAGCTTTCTTAAGTATAGTAAACACAGTCCCCATATCACAAATAACTATTGACTTGGACAAGTCACTTAACTTCTCTGAAACAAAATTTCCTTATAGAGTTGCTGTGAAAAGGCAGGTCCATGTGAAAATCTGTGTTAAACTATAAAGACCTACACAAAAAAGGCACTATTGTCTTTTTTTTTTTACATAACCCCCCCCTTTCTGCTTGTTCTTGCTGTGTTCATTTTTGCGTTCTTCTGTGTCTGCTTTTTCTCCCCGTATTGCGGCGACGCACTGAGTCAGCTCACCAGTGAGCGGCGGCCTTGCCCACTCGCGGGTGGCTTGCCCCGCTGGCGGGGACTCGGCTCTGCTCACGGACTGCTCCATTCTGCTAGTGGGCAACTTGCCTTGCCCGTGGTGGCTTTGCCCTGCCCATGGCGGCTTTTTGCCCTGCCCGTGGCAGCTTTTTGCCCTGCCCGTGGCAGCTTTTTGCCCTGCCCACGGCGGCTTGCCCCCTCAAGGGGGTCTGCCCTGTTTGGAGAGGTCCCCGGGAACCGAACTCTGGAGCCTCCCATGTGGTGTACCGGCGCCCTGTCCACTGGGCTACAGCTGGCCCCACTATTGTCTTTTTAATGAACATCCTTTACACTTTACTCTTCTGCATCCATATCTTGAACCTCAGTGATTATAACTCATGCTGATATCCTTAGAATGAATTCCTGTCACATTAAATAATCTCACCCTGCCAGGCTTTCAGTTATCTTGTTGAGTTTCCTCTTCTCCGTCTTCACTGTCAGGCTATTACTATCACCTCTTGTCATTCTCAAAAACAATCCCCATCTCTGCCTCTTGTAATCAGCAATCAGCAAAACATTTGCAATCAATAAAGCCTCCTAATGCAGTGTTTTTTTTATATTTTGAGACCACGACTTTTTATGAATCTCATCAAAAATATACTGTTTTTAATCATTCTTCATCCAAAAATAAACATATATACGAAATATCAATGTTGCAAACATTTTATCAAATCCTGTAAAACCTTATAACAACTCTACATGGCTCTGATAAGCATTTTCCTACTAGAAGAATGGTCCTTTTTTCCCTAATTTCTTTGGTTTTTTGAAAATGTCTCAAGAGGAGGAAAACAAAGAAAAGAAAGTGAAAGAAAGGGCTTAAAATTTAGAGAAGAAACAACTCAAGTATAACTATGCTGAGTAAGAAGGAAGCTGCCCTCTTGTGGAAGCTAGATGTAAAACCATACTTTAAAGCTCTCCACATTACTTTATTATTTGAAGCTGAGGAATGTCACAGATGTGGTTTGGTACAAATTCATCCCTAGTCTCAAAAACTGAATATCTCTGTTCACAAAGATAAAGTAAAATGTTAATAATTTCTAAGGAAATTGGTAATTTGGCTTCACAAGGAACTTAAAAAAAAAAACATTATGAAGATATTACTTTAATAAGAAATTTGAAGAGAAAAGCAACCCAAAATTAGGCAGCAATCCCAGAGGATCAAATCACAAATGAAGAAAATGTTAGTACATATTACCATCTCCTGTAACTATGAAAGCAATTTAAAGTGTCACCTGATAAATAATCCAGTGGATGCTAACGTGGAAAAACATGATTGAAGGGCCAAGATGCCAACTCCAACCTCTCAGGAGCTCATTCTTTGCACGACGTTGACTCTTAACAACATGTCATGATAGAAAATTCTTTGAATCAAAACAGAACAAAACAAAAAGGCAAATATCCTTTTTTTAACAAATCAATTTTATTGACACATCTTAATAAAGCATACAATTCATCCAAATTGTACCATCAATGGTAATTTGTATAATCACCTAGTTGTGCATTCAGCACCTCAGTCATCATTATAGTATTTTCATTATTCCAATAATAATAACAACAAACAAAAAACAAACAAACAAGAATATTCTTCACCCCTCAATCTCTCTGTGCATCCTCAGCTGTACATAGCTGCTATTTCTGGCTATTCTTACACATTTATTTATTTAATATGCAGTTTTATTGAGATACATTCATAGACCATATGATCTAACCAAAGTGTATAATCAGTGGCTTTTAGTATAATCACAATGTTGTGCATTCATCACCACAAACAATTTTAGAACAATTTCATTACTCCAAAAAGAAAAACTCCACACCACTTAGGAGTCCTTCCCCAGCCCTATATAACCACTAATCTAACATCATCTTTATAAGTTAATTTATATTTTACATTTTACATAAATGAAATCATACACTTTATAGTACTTTGTGTCTGGTTCCTTTCACTTAGCAAAATGATGCTTTGTCTGTTAGTAGCATCTTATAGTGTTAAAATACACTTGTTCAAGAGAAATGCTCATATATGCAATTTTACACAAATTCATATTTCACGTGCAGTTTGACTATGCAGTACCGTTCCATGTTACATTTTTTAGCTTTCCTTTTAGTGAAATACATGACCTTAGATTTTCTCTTTAAACCTCTTTCATACCCACATAACAGTACTGCTAGTTACAGACATTATGTTGGGCTTTCACCTTTTCTATTCACTTCCAAAGATTAGCACACGTTTTTACAAATTCTGCACAAGTTACCCCTCAGCTTTCCATTCTCTAACCTAATAATGTTCTATTTTCTGTTGACCCATATTCAAGTTATTAACTCCATTAGATTATACAATATATTTAGTTCATAATAGTGCAATCATACAGTATTTGTCCTTGTGCGTATGGCTTGCTTCACTCAAATAACAGCCACCAGGCTCATCCATGTTGTCATACATTTTACAACTTCGCTTCTTCTTTTTTTTAATTAATTAATTTGTAATTTTTTTAAAAGATACATCGATTACATAAATGTTACACAAAAATTTTAGGGGTACCCATATGCCCCACCTCCCACACCTCCCACAACCTCCCACATATACATTCTTCATTAGTGTGGCACATCACCTGCAATAGATATACACATTTTGGGGCTTTGCCACTAAGCATGGACCATAGTTCACATTGTAGACCACACTCTCTACCACACAGTTCTGCATGTTATATGATGACATAAAACAGCCTATATCTGTCATTGCAATGTTAGTCAGGACAATTCCCAAGTCCTGAAAAAGCCCCTGTATTACAACTGCTTTTCCCTCTCCCTGCCCCCAAAGTGTCCAGTGGCCACTGGCTCCACGTAATTTTGTAATTTCTTCCATTGCATGAATCACAATAAGTCTATAACAGGATAACAGTAAGTGCACTCTAGTCCATAGCTCTTCCCCCAATCCGGAGTTTTTCACATTTTTTGAACAACCCAATCCTTTAGTATTATTTTATTTTTTAATTTTTTAAATTTTTTATTTTTTAAGTTTTCATATATTTCAACTCTTACATTTAAATATTATTATATCATTTTCCTATTCATTGTATTTGGCTATTGTTATGGCTTCACCTTTGAAGACACTTTGGATCACATAAGAGTTATAACAGGGACGGGAGAAGATCATTGGTGGGGGGTGTCAGGGTTGGGGGTGCATGGGAGGAAATTCACCTGAACATACATAAAAGGTATATAAAATTGTTCAAATGCTCACGGGGCATGGTCACGGGGTGACAAATTACTCAATAAATGAGAGAATGCTGAATTCCCACCCTGGAGAGCTCTGCCACATTCTCCAGGAGAGTAGCAACAGCCCCCCAAGTGCAGGGGCAGTGTCTGGCAGAGGAGGATTATTCACTTCTTACAACTGCATAATATTCCATTGTGTGTATACAACGCAATTTATCCATCCATTCACCTTTTCGTGGACATCTGGATTGTTTCCATCTTTTGGCAATCGTGAATAATGCTGCTATGAACATCAGTGTGCGGGTGACTGTTCGTGTCACTGCTGTCAGTTCTTCTGGGTATAAACCTAGTAGTGGTATTACCAGGACACATGGCAAGTCTATATTCAACTTCCTGAGGAACAGCGAAATAGTCCTCCACAGTTACTGTGCCATTCTACATTCCCACCAAGAGTGAATAAGTGTTCCTATATCTCCACATTCTTTCCAACACTTGTTGTTTTCTGTCTTTTTTACACTGGCCATTCTAATAGGTGTGAAAAGGTATATCATTGTAGTATTGATTTGCAGTTCCCTAATTACTAGTGACATTGAACACTTCAAGTATTTTTTTGCCATTTGTATTTCTTCTTTGGACAAATGTCTATCCAAGTGTTTTGCCCCAATTTTTAATTGGGTTGTTTGTCTTTTTATTCTTTTTATTGTTTACATATAATAGATATTAAACCCTTATCAGATATATGATTTCCAAGTATTTTTTCCCATTGAATCAGTTGCCTTTTCACCCTTTTGACAAAGTCATTTGAGGTGCAAAACTCTTTAATTTTGAGGAGGTATCATTTATCTATTTTTTTGTTTGTTTTTTTAATGATGCTTTGGGTGTAAGGTCCAAGAAACCACCACTTACCAAAGGATCTTGAAGATGTTTCCCTACATTTTCTTCTAGTAGTTCTATGGTCCTGGCTATTACATTTAGGTCTTTGATCTATTTTGAGTTGATTCTTTTATAGGGAGTGAGAGAGGAGTCCTCTTTCATTATTTTCATTATGGATATCCAGTTCTCCCAGCACCCTTTGTTGAAGAGACTGTTTTGTCCCACTAACACAGATTTGGTAGGTTTGTCGAAAACCAGTTGGCTGTAGAGGTGAGGGATTATTTCTGGATTCTCAATTTCATTTCACTGATCGATGTGTCTATCTTTATGCCAATACCATGCTGTTTGACCACTGTAACTTTGTAATATGTGTCAAGGTCGAGCAGTGAAATTCCTCCCATTTCGCTCTTCATTTTTAGAATGCTTTCAGCTATTCAGGTGCACTTTCTCTTGCAAATGAAATTGGTAATTGCCTTTTCTATTTCTGTAAAGTAGGCTTTTAGAATTTTTACTGGTTTTGCATTGAATCTATAAATCAGTTTGGGTAAGATTGGCATTTTCACAATATTTAGTCTTCCAATCCATGAATAAGGAATGTCTTTCCATTTGTTTCCATCTTTGTTGATTTCTTTTATCATTGTTTTATAGTTTTCTGCATGTAGGTCCTGCATATTTTGGTTAAATTGATTCCTATGTATTTGAGTCTTGTTGCTATTGTAGGTGGAATTTTTTCCCAGATTTTCTCCTCAGATTGTTCAATACCAGCATACAGAAATATTACTGATTTTTGTATGTTGATCTTGTATCAGCCACTTTGCTAAAGTTTTTATTAGCTCAAGGAACTTTCTCATAGATATTTCAGAATTTCCTAAATAAAGGATCATGTCATCCACAAATAGTGAGAGTGTTACTTCTTTTTTTCCTATTTGGATGCCTTTTATTATTTTTTCTTGTCTAATTGCTCTAGTTAGAACTTCTAGCACAATGTTAAATAACAGTGGGCATCCTTGTCTTTTTCCTGATCTTAAAGGGAAAGCTTTCAATACTTCCCCCATTTAGTACGATGTTAGTGGTAGGTTTTTCATATATGCCTTTTATCATATTGAGGAATTTCCCTTCAATTCCTATCTTTCAAAGTGTTTTTATCAAGAAAGGATGCTGGATTTTGTCAAATGCCTTTTCTGCATTGATTGATATGATCATGTGTTTTTTTTTTTTCCTTCAATTTGTTAACGTGTTGTGCTACGTTGTTTTTCTCCTGTTGAACCAGCCTTGCTTAGCAGAAATAAATCCCACTTGGTTGTGATGTATAAGTCTTTTGATACGCTTTTCGATTCTATTTGCAAGTGTTTTGTTTAGAATTTTTTCATCTATGTTCATTAGAGAGATTGGTCTGTAATTTTCTTTTCTTATAGTGTCTTTATCTGATATCTTTATTGGTATTAGGGTGATGCCTTCATAAAATGTGTTGGGTAATTTTCCCTTTTCTTCAATTTTTTGGAAGAATTTAAACATGATTGGTGTTAATTCTTCTCAAAATTCTTGGTAGAATTCAATTTTGAAGCCATCAACCCAATCCTGGATTTTTCTTTGGTGGTATATTTCTGTTGACTAATTCAATCTCTTTAAATGTGATTTCTTTGTTAAGTTCTATATCTTGTAGTGTCAGTGTAGGTTGTTTGTGCATTTCTAGGAATGTGTTCATTTCATGTAGGTTGTCTAGTCTTTTGGCATACAGCTTCTCAGAATATCTCTTATATAGTCTTTATTTCTGGGGTCAGTCATATTGCCACTTCTTTCATTTCTGATTTTATTTATTTGCATCTTCTCTCTTTTTTGGTTAGTCTAGCTAGGGGTTTGTCAATTTCATTGATCTTCTTAAAGAACAGCTTTTGATTTTGTTGATTTTTTCTTTTGTATTTTTTTTCTCAATTTCATTTATTTCTGCTCTAATCTTTATTCTTTCTTTCCTTTTGCTTTCTTTGGAAGTGATTTGCTGTTCTTTTTCCAGTTTCTCTATTTGTCCAATCAGATCTTTCAGTTTAGCACTTTCTTCTTTTTTAATATTGGCATTTAGGGCTAAAATTTTCCCTCTCAGGACTGCCTTCACTGTATTGCATATGTTTTGGTAAATTGTGTTCTCATTTTCATTCATCTCAATACATTTACTAATTTCACTTACACTTTCTTCTATGACCCACTGCTTATTTAGGAGTGTTTTGTTCAGCCTCCACACATTTGCAAATTTACCTCTTTCCTGTCTATTATTGATTTCCAGTTTCATTCCATTATAATCTGAGAAGGTGCTTTGTATAATTTCAATCTTTTTACATTTTATTTCGACTTGCATTGTGATCTAATATGTGGTCTATCCTGGAGAAAGATACATAAGCACTTGAGAGGAAAGTTAACTTGCTGAGTATGGATGCAACATTCTGTATATGTTTATCATATTGTTCAATTTCTGTTTCCTTGTTGATCTTCTATCTAGTTCTATCTAATGGCGTGAGTGGTGTGTTAAAGTCTCCAACTATTATTGTAGAGATGTCTATTTCTCCTTTCATCTTTGCCAGAGTTTGCCTGCCTATTTTGGGGAACCTGGCTAAGTGCATAGATATTTATGACTATTATTTTTTCCTGGTGGATTGGTCCTTTTATTAATATATAATGGCCTCTGTATCTCATAACTTTTTTGCATTTAAAGTCTGTTTCATTCAATATTAAAATAGCTACCCCTGCTCTTTTTTGGGTACTGTTTGCCTGGGATATCCTTTTCCAACCTTTCACTTTCAGCCAGTTTGGATACTTGGGTATCTAAGGTGAGTTAGTTGTAGGCAGCATGTGGATGGCTCATATTTTTTATCCAATCTGTTGGCCTATATCTTTTGATTGGGAAGTTTAATCCATTCGAATTAAATGATATTACTGTAAATACATTATATACTTTGACCAATTTAGTATTTGGTTTTTATAGGTCATATTTTATTTTCACCTATCTTTTTACTCTTTTGGTTATCCTTTCGGTTATTCTTTCTTCTATACTCTCCTCTAAGCTTCTCCACTCCTGTCTTTTACTTTCAGGCTCTAAGACTTCCTTTAATATTCCTGCAAAGGTGGGCTCTTTTTTATGAACTCTCTTAGTTTCTGTTTTTTTTGTGAATATTTTATACTCACCTTCATATTTGAAGGACAGTTTTGCTGGATAAAGAATTCTCAGCTGGCAGTTTTTCTCTTTCAGTATCCTAATTGTATCATACCACTGTCTTATCGCCTCCATGGTTTCTGATCAGATATCCCCACTAAATCTTACTGGGTGTCCCTTGTATGTGATGGTTTGCTTCTCCCTTGTTGCTCTCAGAATTTTCTCTTTTCTATGACATTTGGCATTCTGTGTCTAGGAGTAGGTCTATTTGAATTTATTCTGATTGGGGTACGCTGTGCTTCTTGGACATGTAAGTTCATTTCTTTCATGAAATTGGGAAATTTTCAGCTATTATTTTCTCAGATACTCCTTTTGCCCCTTTATCTTCTCTTTTCCTTCTGGAAATCCCATGACACATATGTTGTTGCGTTTTGTGTTATCATTCAATTCCCAGAACACTGCTCAATTTTTCATTCTTTTCCCTTCCATTCTTTTCTCTCTTCAATTTCAGCTGTTCTCTCTTCTGTATCACTTATTCTTTATACCATAATTTTGAGTCTGCTGTTGTATGACTTCCAATGTGTTTTTTATCTCACCTATCATGTCTTTCATTCCTATGAGCTCTGTTACTCTTCTATTCAGGTTTTCAAATTCTTCTTTGTGCTTTCTCAAAGTCTTCTTTATGTCTTTTATTTCTTTAACCACATTGTTTTTCTTTTTTTAGTATATATACATGTTTTTAAAAGATATTTAGATTACATAAATGTTACATAAAATATAGGGGATTCTCATATGCCCCACTCTTCCCATATTTTCCCACATAAACAAAAAAACCTTCCTTAGTGTGGTACATTTGTTAAAATTGATTAACACATTTTGGAGCATTACCAGTAAGTGTGAATTATAGTTTACATTGTAGTTTGCACTCTCTCCTGCACAATTTTGTAAGTTATGGCAAGATATATAATAGCCCATATTTGTTATTACAATGTCATTCGGGACAATTCCTAAGTCCCAAAAACGCTCCCATTGTACACCTGTTTTTCCCTCTCCTTCCCCTCAGAACCTCCAGTGGCCACTGCCTCCACATCAATGATATAAGTTCTTCCATTGCTAGAATCACAATAAGTTTATAGTAAAATACCAATAAGTCAACTCTAGTCCATTGTTCATTCCCCAATCCTGAGGATTTGGGGATGGTGATGCCTACCCCACCTCTAATTAAGAGGGGGCATACATCACACAGGGAAGATGGATGGGACTACCTTGCTTGCAGTTGCAAACTCTCTCTGTTCCTTGGGATGGTTGTTGTCCATCATCATCTCCTTGTTAGTTGTCCTGGGTGAGTCCAATGAACGGGAGAGCATGTTACAAGTCTGTTGAGATTCACGACCCATTTGGCACATGGACAGCATAAAGATTTCAGTCTCTTAGACATAGACTATCAACTCTAGTACTAACTATAGGTTCAAATAGAAGGGGCAGAAGAGCCATGTGTAGGGAAACCATAACTGAGTCTAACTTTGTCACACTAGGAGCATAAATTCCAAAGTAGGGCCCACTAGGAGGGAGCTAGACTTCTGAGCTGTCCACTCTGCCTAGACTGTCTGGATGTCTTCTAAGCCCTCAGGAGTCCCACTATTT
>PVKH010016660.1:0-15672 GCA_004027955.1 Chaetophractus vellerosus
GTTGCTTGGGATAAGTAGTTCTCCACCACATTTTCTGAGAGAAATTGTGGAAAACACTATTTTTTTTCTGCCTATTTATAATTCCAGACTGTTGTAACATGCAGCAACATTTGTTATTGTGGTACAATATGTATAACATGAAATTTTACCATTTTAACTATTTTAAAGTGTATCACTAGGTGGCTATAAGTACATTCACAATGTTGTGTAACCCTCACCAGTATCTATTTCCAGAAAGTTTTCATCATCCCAAGCAAAAACTCTGTACCCATTAAGCAATAACTCCCCATCCCCCACTGCCCTCAGCCCCTGGTAACCTCTATTCAACTTTCTGTCTTTACGAATTTGCCTATTAAGATATTTCTTATAAGTGAAACCATACAATACTTGTCCTTTTATGACTGGCTTATTTCACTTTGCATAGTATTTTCGAGGTTCATCCATGTTGTAGTGTATATTAGAATTTAATCCTTATGGCTGAATAACATTCCATTGTTTTTATATACCACATATTGTTTACTCCATTCATCTGCTGATAGACATTTGGGTTGCTTCTACCTTTTGGCTATTATGAATAATGCTGCTCTGAACATTGGAATATTTGTTGGAGTCCCATTTTCAATTTTTTGGGGGGTATATAGCTAGCAGTTTTACTCAGCAACATTTTTATACCCTCTAAAGTTTGACATTGAAGTAGTTGCCAATCAGCCCACCACTTAATCCTGCTCCTGTCCACATAAATACCGTCTACCCTCATTCTTACTGCCAGTTCAAATGAAGTAGTTTAGCATTTTAGAGTTTCTTAGCTCTAGAGCTTTTCAATTCCCACTATGTGGCAGGTTGAGTTACATACCCCAGGGGAAAAAAATATGTTCTTAACCTTAAACAATTTCTGTGGGCATGAACCCATTATAATTTGAAGCTGTTCTTTTTAGGTAAGGTGTGGTCCACTTGAATGAGGTTGGGTCTTAATCTTATTATTGGAGATTTATTGAAGAGAGAGCCACATGGAAGCACAAGAAGCTGGAAGTCAACAGAACCTAGAAGAGAAAGAAGATGTTGCCACATACATTGCTCAATGGCCGAAAAGCCAAGGACCCAAGGATTGATGGCAGCCAGGACCAGAACTCTACAGGCTTTAGGGAGAAAGCATTGCCTTACTGACATCTCAACTTGGACTTCTCCTAGCCTCAAAATAATGATCCAATAAATTCCTGTTGTTTAAACCAGCCCATTTTGTGGAATCACAGCTGGGAAACTAAGGCAAACTCCCTTTTCCAAATAGGAAGTATAGTTTCTGCCATTAAAGACTTGATGAGATTCTTGTTTGTCTTTAACTGTATATTCGTTAAAGTTGTTTCAGTTTTCTTCCCCTTGAGTTAGGAAGTCTTTGTGAGAAGACTTATATCAGAAAAGAACATGAGGAAATTATTCAGTAAGTAAAATAGCAATTTGTAAAAATTGCTACATAAGAGTTATCTGTTTGTTTAGACAACAGAGAGCTTAAGTTTGCATCTGTATTACTTACCAACTGCTGCTGTAACAAAGTACCACAAATTTAGTGGCTTAAAACAACAAAAATGTATTGTTATAGCTCTGGAGGTCAGAAACCCAACGTGGGTCTCACTGGGCTAAAAAAACTTTAGGAAGGGCTATATTCCATCTGGAGGCTCCAGGGGAAAGTCAGTTTCCTTGTCTTTTGCAGCTTGTAGAGGCTGCCTGCATTCCTTGGCTATAGGCCCCTTCCTCCACCTTCAAAGCCAGCAATGGCTGGTTGAGTCTCCTTTTTTTTCCATTTGTTTGTTTTTTTTGTTTTTCATTTCAGTTGAGTCTGTCTTACATCATATCACATGCACATTGACTCTTCGGCTTCCCACTTAAATATATTTAAGGATCCTGGGTATGACACTGGGCCCACCTGGATAATCCAGAATAATCTCCCCACCTCAAGGTCAGTTGATTCGCAACCTTAATTCCATCTACTACCTCAATTCCCCTTTGCCATATAATCTAGCATATTCACAGGTTCTGGGAATTAGGATACAGACAGCTTTGAGAGGCCATTATTCTGCCTACTACATCATCTTAAAATATTCATCTAAATATTAGAAAACTTGGAGTATTCTCCTTCTCAGTATTTATTCTTGATTGACTGTCTACTCACCAGAGTTCTTGAGTTGTTTTCCAAAGAATTTCACTGTGGAGTCTACCTCTTACGAGGGCATTGGCAGTAGAAAAGAAGGAAAATGGACAGGGATCATCCAGTTCCCAAATTACACTGACACTGCAGGAAGAAGACTGAAAATGACAGACCAGAAGACTAAACTAAATATCATTGTCGACCATGACTCATTGCATTGTGGGATATAAACCAAGTAAGCTATTAAATGCAATCCACTTCAACTCAAACAAACAAACAAACAAACAAAAAATGGTGAGAATTCTGGGTGTTTCACCAGGGAGTGTCAAGCACTGATGACCTTGTGTGACTTTTGATCATGTAAGGAAAATGGGAGAAGTTTCAAAAAGATGTTAACTCAAGGTAAAGTAATGTCATAATGGATATACCAGCAATGCAAATAAGGTAAAGGGTACATCTTAGGAGTTTACATTTGAGATGGACCTTGAAGAATGAGGAGGAGCAGATGAGGTAGGATAAGTTTCCAAGCAGAGTAGTTATAGCAGTAAAAAACAGTCAGTACGTGGAGTTGCTTGCACTGTTTTCCAACTGCAACAAACCCATCCAAATCGGGGTTTTATAACCGCAACACTTTTGACATTTTGGGCCAGATAATTATTTGTTGTGGGGATTGTCCTGTCCATTGTACAATGCTTAAAGCATGCCTGGCCACTACTCACTAGATGCCCATAGGGCCTACCCCTCCAGTTATGACTGTATAGCAAATGGCCATACAGTCAAATGTCCCCTTAGAGAGAAAACTGACTCCCCACCCCACTGAGAACTGCTAATCTCAACTCAATTTCAATTTGTAATTGCAGATTATGCTTTGGGACCACAATGAAGTTAAAAGCTAAACCTGGCATAGATGTAGTTTGATAGATGTTTAAGGAGAATTGTTTCTTCGGACTATCCAAGGTTTGATGAGCAGAAGCTCTGAAAATATGGTATTATTATCTGTGGCAACTCCACCAGTCTAGAGCACCTCTATTATGGAGATATAAACATTATCTATAAAGCAAAAAGGATAAGGTTCCACACCTAGCCCAAGGGCAGAGTCCAGGGCAGCCATCCCAGATACAACATTGGCACTTTCACAACATTGGCACCTCTTCATACTTCAAGAGGTTTTACAGGATTTTTTTTTCTAATTTAAATGATATACTACCATTTGAAGTAAACCAGGTCCCAGATATCTCAGGTTTATGTTTCAGGGAGAAATCTTTAGAAATATCATTGGATCCTGTAAAATCCTGGCTCCTCCCAAATACCACCAAAATAACCTGTTTGTAAAGCAGAATGAGTGTATTTCTCACTGCAGTAAGGGGTTAAAGCCCTCATCCCTTCTCACCTTGTCTTAGTCTGCCAGATTGCTATGTCAAAGACTATACAATGAACGCTAAACAACAAGGATGTAATGTCTCACCATTTTGGAGGCTAAAAGTCCAAAATCAAGGCTTGGCAAATCTATGCTTTCTCTGGGAGTTGGTAGCATTCTGTTCATGGCTCACTGCAATCCTTGGGGTCCCTTGGCTCACATCTCTACCTTCTGCCAAATGACAATCTCTTTTCTGGCATCTGCTCTTCCGGTTTCCATTGACTTCCAGTTTCCAGTTCCTCTGTGTGGCTTTCTCAGACTCCTGGCTTTGGTTTCTCTTTATAAGGCCTCCAGTAAGATGGTTTAAGACCCACCCTGATGCAGTTGGCCTTAACTAAAGTTCACATCTTCAAAAGGTCTCATTTGCAATGGGTTCACACCCACAGGACGCTGATTAAGAGTAAGAACATGTGTTTGTTGGGGGACATAATTCAACATGCCACACCTGGATGCTGCAAAATTCTCCTAACTGCCATCTCAAGCCAGGTAAATGCCATTTTTATACACTCCTTTACTTTGAAATATTGATGTTGGAGAATTTGACAAAGTTTTAAAACAATTGCTGTTTTTCATTGCCAATTAATGTGTACTCTAGTTATCCTCACCTCATCCTTGATTTTTCTCTTGTCGTTTATCCCTTAAGTTGTCACTCATTCAGGAGTCCGAGATGCAATAAGATTTAGGAATGGGTTAGGAATTACAGTTATCTGTTGAACGTATTATTTACTTTTTAAAAACAGTAAAAGTAGTCATATCAAAATGTCCTACTTTACTCCAATTTAGTCCCTTGTGTACACCTTTGGTGCCCTGCCTAAAGCCCTTTCATCCCTGTCACCATCTCTGTGCATCTGTCCCCAGTTCCTGCATGCCTTGCTGGCACCCATAACTGAAAGAGGATTGTTCTCTGGCAATGGAGCTGCTGAGCCCATAGGAAGATCAGGAAGTGCTCAGGAGCCTGTATTTTCCACAGGGTGGTCAGTACTAAGTACAAAAGCCCAGCTGCTTTGACTTAAGGTGGGGCAAACTCTGAGATGTGATATATATTCCAGAGCTGCTCATAGGATCATGCTGAGTCTAGGACTTTACTTGAAACTGCTTCCTTGCTTGGCTTCTTCCCTTTCCTTATCTTGTTTTTCCCACTCCCTTACTAGTTTCTTCTAGGATCATTTCCTTAAAAAGGTTGTTTGAACTCAAACCCTTGGGTCATAGTCTGCTTCTGGGAGAACCGAAACTTACACATGCCCCTAAGAGTCCTTCACCAGAAATCTAACTAAGATAAAGATTTGAACATATCACTCCCCTATGCAAGCCTTCAGTAGATGCTCATTACCTACTTGATGCCTTCATGTGGGATTCAAAGGCTGGCCATGATTGACCCTTGTCTACCTCTCCAGCCTCAAGTCTCACAAATACCAATTTTATTACTTGATGGTGTAACATGCTTAAAACCATTTGCTCCGCATTGAGCTCCTCATTATCTGCTTGGCTTCTGGTGTTCCTGTTACCAAGGAAAGTTCTAGCAACCTCTCAGCCTCCACAGACCCCCAGATGGGTTAAGGTTTTTCTTTTGTACTCTTCTAATAACCCATTCCATCATGTTCATTGCATTTTCCACATTATATTGTAATTCACTTTTTGTTTGTCTCCCAAACCAGACAGTGAGGTCCTTAAGAGCAGGGACAATGTCTTCATCATTTTAAAGTGCTCGCTGACTAGCACAATGCCCAGCACACAGAAGGCTGTCATTAAAAGTTTTCAAATGAATATACATAACTACTTTTTTCATGCAGAGTAACCAGAGATATGAAGATAATTATAGTGGTATGCACTTCATATCTCCTCACATGGAAACTGGAAACACACTCATAGAATAATAACAATGACAAAGAACTTCAAAATATTTATGTTCCTAGTAGTCAAGGCATAACTATAGTGGTTCAGACTGATTAGGAATAGGCATTAGGACTTCATCCTACAATATATAACTTGGATTTTTTTTTGGCTCAAACATTTTTTATCCATCTCAGATGACATAACTGACTGATATAACTGGTTAGAGCCTTTATGTAACCCTTGTTATTTTTTTTAGTGGCTTTGTTTACAAAACTTCTTTTTTAGCTTTGTGGTTTTTGTGGACTCCACAGGACTGCTCCCTGACCTACCCCCTGGATTAGGAACATAGCCTGCTGGTTCCACAGCAGCCACTTAGCAGCAGCCTCTCTCCCTTAGCTGGGTTGGCATAAGTGAGTATGCCACAGGAAAAACAAGAGAGAGTGCTAAAATAAGCTCATTTGGTTTCATCCTGCCAGAAACTATTTGGAAGAATAATTCATCATGCATCAAATGTGAAAATGTCAAAACTAGGAGAAAAAGAAATGTATTTGCTACTTTAGAGGAAAAGTCATATCACCATAAACTGGAGAAGAGTATTAGCAACATCCAGACACTTGGCAAAAAGATAGGATTTGTGGTATGGAGAACCAGGGTCATAGTGAGGTAAGAAGTCAGAGCAAATATGGTCCACAGACATTCAGTTATGCAAGGGAAGGTTTTTCTTTATCTACAAATGGTCCACATTTGAAAGATCTTAAGCCAGAGCTGCACTGGGTGTGCCCAGAGAATTGCAATTTATGTGTCATTTGGAAGTCTGATTGAGGGTCCTTTCCTGTCTCATGTTTCTCGAATTATAGCCTACCTGTTACTCAATCCCATCCCCTCTTGCCTTCTCAAGGACATTGTTCCAGAAATTATCCCTTCTCTCCTGTGCATCACCAAATTTCCCCTCTACTGGATTGCTCCCGTCAGCCTCAACTCTGTTATTTCTTCCATAGCTCCCAAATACTTTCTCTATCTTCCCTTCCCTCTGTGGACCTGTGCCATTTCATTTCTTCTCTTTATAGCAAGAAGGAAAAAACTTTTTACAAGTTTTCTATACTTACTGGTTCCAATCACTTTCCTTGCATTCTCAATTTAACCATCTCCAAACAGGCTTTTGAGGCCATACTCCACCAAAACTGCTTTTGCCAAGGTTACCACTGACCACCATCACATTACTAAATGCAGTGGTGAGTTTTCAGTCCTCAATTTATTTGACGTGTCAGCTGCATTTAGCAGAGTTGATCACTCCCTCTTTAAAAATACTTCCCCCCCCCCACATGGCTTCTAGGAAAACACACTTTCCTGGTCTGCCTACCTCATTGGTCCCTACTTCTCAGTTTCTCTGCTGGTTCCTTGACATTGGAGTGATCCAGACTCTGTCATTGGAACCCTTTTCTTTTTTCTCTCTTTACCTACTGTCTTGGTGAACTCATCTAATCTTACGGCTTTAAAAACCATTTATATGGAGTGAGTGTAGCTCAGTGGTTGAGCACCTGCCTCGCATGTATGAGGTCCCAAGTTCAGTCCCTGGTGACTTCTAAAAGAACAACCACAAAAAGCCATTTACATGTTAATGACTACCAAATTTATATTTCCAGTCCATACCTCTCCCCTGAACTCTAGATTCATATCTGCCAACTCAGTATCTCTATGATTGATATTAATATGTCCAAAATTTAATTCCTAGTCTTTCCCCTTAAATACTCCTCCATGAACATTTCCCCCATTTCCAAACCATCCTTCTAGTTGCTTGGGCCTAAGTCATGTTTGGCTCCTTTCTTTAACTCAAATCACAAATACAATCCATGAGCAAATCCTGTTGGCTCTAATTTCAAGATCTATCCAGAATCCGACCACTTCCCACTCTTTCCACTGTGGCCATGATGGTCTCTACCAAAATCACCATAATGTCTCTCCTGCATTATTACAATAGCCTCCTAATTGGTCTCCCTGATGCCATTTCCTTAAAAATGACACCAATCCCATGTAGTCATGCACTTCTATCCTCCTTCCCTGCTTTGTTTCTTTTCTAAACCATTTACTACCATTTATGGATCAGGTGTAAATATAAACCTTCATTAATGTGTATATAGTTTACATACAATTCAATACACCCATTTAAAATGTGCATTTTGATAAGTTTGAGAGATGTGTACACGATACAGAACATTTCTATCATTCAAAAAGTTTCCTGTAGTCTCCCCCACTCTTTTTTTTATAGCAGTAAATTATCTCCTCGTCCCCCCTGACTCTAGACAATCACTGATGTTCTTTTTTTTCCCCAAAAGATGAATTTATTTATTTCTCCCCTTCCCCCCTCGTTTTTGTGCTCTCTGCCTGCTCTCTATGTGTTCTTCTGTGTCTGCTTGTCTTCTCTTTAGGCGGCACCGGGAACCAATCCTGGAACCTCCCGGAGTGGAGAGAGGCGCTGAATCTCGTGTGCTGCCTCAGCTCCCTGGTCTGCCGCATCTTCTATTGTCTCTCTTCTGTGTCTCTTTTGGTTGCGTCATCTCGCTGGGCCAGCTCTCCGCACAGGTCAGCACTCCTGTGCGGGCCAGCTCTCCATGAGGACCACCTCTCCCTGTGGGCCAGCTCACCGTGCAGGCCAGCTTGCTTTTCACCAGGAGGACCCAGGAATCGAGCCCTGGACCTCCTATATGGTCGACAGGAGCCCAATCACTTGAGCCACATCTGCTTCCCACGATGTTCTTTTGATGGTGATGGGGTGGAAGGGAGGTGGGGGAAGAACAACATGTTTTATGTGAATGGAAAGATCCTGTAGAGAAAAAATAGATAATGCAGAGCATATAAATTACATTTGCCTTTTCAAGAATTTCATATAAATGGAATAATTACAGTATGTACTCTTTTTTTTCTGGTGTCTTTCACTCAGCATATTGTTTTTGAGATTCATCTGTGTTGTGACATGTATCAGTAGTTCATTCCATTTTATTTCTGAGTAATATTCCATTGTAAGGATGTATCACAATTTGTTTATTTATTCAACAGTTATGGCCATTTGGGTTGTTGCCAAATTCAGGCTTTTATAAAAAAAGCTGCTATGATCATTCATATACAAATCTTTGCATGGATATTTTTTTCACCTTTTGTGAGTAAATACCTAGGAGTGGAATTGCTGAGTTACATGGCAATTATATGCTTACTTTATAAGAAAATACCAAACTGTTTTCTAAAGTGTTATACAATTTTGCATTTCTACCAGCAATGTATGGGAGCTCTGGTTGCTCTGCATCCTTGGTAACAGTTAATATTTTCAGTCTTCTTAATTTTGGCTATTTTAAATAGTGTGGGGTATCACATTGTGTTTTGGTTTTAATTTGCATTTCCCTATTACTAATGATGATCAACATCTTTTCATGTTATTAGCCATTCATATATATTCTCTAGTAAATTATCAGTTCAAATCATTTGTCCATGTTTTTAATTGGGTTAATGCTCTCTTATTGAGTTGTAAGAGCTCTTTATTTATGCTGGACACATGTCCTTTGTCAGATATATGTATTATAAATATTTTCTCCCAGGATGTAGATTGTTTTTCATTTTCTTAATGGTGTCTTTTGAAGAGCAAACATTTTTAAAAAATTTTATGAAGTCCAATTTATCAGTTTTTCTCTTATTGTTTGAGCTTTTTGTGTCCTAAGAAAGCTTTGCTTACCAAAGTTTTGGAGATTTTCTCCTAAAACAATGTATATTGTGCTTATTTTATTTGGTGTCCAAAAAAATACAGAATGCTACAAATTAAAAGTGATACAGTGCTAGAGAAATAGTTGAATATAACCCAGCTGGGTATATCCATATTTTGCAATTTGCTGTGTAACTAGAATATATTTTCTTAGTTTGCTAAAGAGTTTCTCTGGTGACAATATAGCATACTTGTTAAGGATTAAGATGTGCCAAAGAGACAGAACTGGAACTGAAATCTGCTGCCTACTTGGGCAGGTTACTTAACCTCTGTAAGCCTCTTTCTCATATGCAAAATTGAAATAATGATGATCTTATGAGGCAATACAAAGAAAGCCCCTGGCTCAATTCTGGGTATATGGATAGGGTTTAATGACTTATCAGATGCCATTATTATTATTATTATTATTAAAATAAGTTTGAATGCCAGCTTAGCCAGCAGGATACAGAGAATAACATTTATAAAATAGCCATAAATTATAAATATTGCTATGTTTTATTAAATTAGTATACAAGTATTTCCCAAGGAGTAATGAGCCACACATTTCACAATTGGCATGATGTTTTTCTGACAAAAATTTGGGGGTGTTTGTGATTTGTTCGTGCCATATGTCAACAGTCTCCTTCCAAGCTTCTAAGAATAGCAAAACCTCAAATTATTTTTACCACAAAGACCATCTAAAAATGTCTTGGCAGATGATGCTTCTGTTTCATAGCCAGGTCTGGAAGAGTTTTTGTAGGTTTAATGTATTTGTGGCAATTGCTTGTTTGTTCTTTTTCCATCCTTGACCATGACGACCATTCCTTCAGTCACATGTTGGCCCTAGGACAGAATATAGATTTACCTGCTAGACCTCTTTTCCGCTCACTAACAAAAATGTGGTTCAGAGAGCTTTGGGGTAAGTTAGAAACAGAGCCAACTCTCCTACATTATTCGTATACCATTTATAATTCAGCTAGCCTATCACATTTAGACTCCTCGATTAAATATTTAATGAGGAAGCTGGCCTCAAACATTGGTTGCACTTAATAAATAAATATTTAAAACCAGCCACTCAGAAACAAGTTTTTGGTTCCTTCTGATCATTGCATAGCCTTAAGCACAGAAGTCTCATTATGAATTCTGTGGTGGCTTTCCCCTAGGATGTAAACACAAGAAAAACTGAATTTGATATAAATGGGTTGTGGTGACCGAGGGGCTTTTGTTGTTTGGGTTGCTTCAGCCTGCACTGCTCGGGCAGCCGTGCCCATACTCCAGTGACACACAGTGAAAGTGCGAGATGACTCATCATTCTCACTCTCGCTGATCTATCAGCTTCAATTCAAACCACACCAGTTCCAGACAGTTCAGTTTTGACTATTTGTTACATAGTTGTGTAGGATTTAGCTAAATTTTTATTTACTTTCTTACCCTCTGAATTATATTCCTTTTCTCTCCCCATGTTTGCTCAGGACATCATACTCCTTTTTCAGAGATAGGAAACCTACTTCTTAGAATAACAAAAATATTCTTTCTGTTCAGTTTTCAAATCACACAGAAGGTGTGCTGCCTTCTGTTTCTCTGCTTCTTTGAGGTTCTGCAGTAGGCTCTCCCCAAGGGGACCCGGCCAAGGCACAGTTGTGCCAAGTGGAGCCCTTGGAGTTATGACCAGCAGGGCAAAGGATGCGGGCTTCTTTTGGCTATTTTTCCTAAGCATGGGTATAGTGGTGGTGGTGGGTATTGGGGATGCTGCCAAAGTCTGTTGCCCTGAAAAATACTTTATTCACCCCTTGGTGAATTAAAGCTGCATTCTCTTAGCTTTATACTACAGTACAGGTAAGTAATATAGCAATGCTCCTGAGAGGGAGGTCACTTTAGGTCATTGGTTTTATATATTTTGTTGTGAGTGGGTTCCTGATAATTTTCTGAGCACTGAAGCCTGTACGAGAGAGTGATATAGGAGGGAGGCAGAGCCAGTAGAACATAGGAACCCTGGGAATGTGGGGAGGCTTGCAGGAGGGCAATATTGAAGGATAGGGACGGGGGAAAAGGTGCTAACACCCAAATCTTCCTCCTCCCTAGTTTTTCTAGCACCGATTCTGAGTGATCTTGGAAGTGGAGTCCAGAGGCCTTTTTGATTATCAAGGAGATAGCCTAAAAGAGTGGTTCCCTAACTCTGCTAGATGTTAGAGTCATCCAGAAGGTTCTAAAATCATCTCAGCCTGGGTCGCACCCCTCATGTCCAGAGAGCCTGATTTAATTGGGCAGGGCTGGGCCGAGGTGATTGGTATTTTATGTGCCCTCCCAGTGTTTCTCAAATGGAGCCAGGGTTGAGAGCCTCAGCCTACAGAAACCTTCAGGAGTCCCCGAGAGTGGGGATCCCCACTGTGATACCTTCTCTTAAGGAGCCTGGGGAAGTCCTAAGGACTGTTCAGCAATGGAAGAAATCCCCAGTTCTATTTTGTGGGAAGAGGAGGAGGAGAAGGATAGGTCATCACCCCTGGAAACTCCCTGGGCCCACGCCTCTTCTGGGGTCTCCGTGTAGTCACTGGCCACAGAATACCTTCCTAAAGGGGTGTGGCCTGCTGCTCAGGCCCCAGTATTCCCCTCCTTCACATTCTTTCAGGACCAAATTCCTTTGGAGATATTTACAATTAACCTTTTCTCAAGTTAGATTGCAGACAAGTTGGTACAGTTGTAACATGATTTTCCAGTTTGGCATAGATTGAGGCAGCAAGAAAAGCTTATGGAAATTGTATGCTTTATTAATATGTGCCAATAAAATTGATTTGTTTAAAAATAAAACCCTATGGGGTTTTATGCCATGTTTCTTAAACACAATCAAAATGCAGTTTACAATTACCATAGGTATGCACCAAATCTGTGGTAATATAATCCAGTTTAGAATCAGATTAATTATCCTGAGCTCCTAGATGAGAACTAAAAAAAAGGAAAATACTTTCTCTCTTTCAGGATCTTGGTTAACATGATTGATATGGAGGAACTAAAAAACGATCCTGGCATAGTGAAAAATCACCCTCAGTCTCAGTTTCCTCATCTGAAAAAAAAAAAAAAAAGGATTGTAAATCCCTTCTTTAACTATCAAAAATTTGCCTATAAGGATTAAATTAGATCTTGAGGTGTACTTTAGAAAATGTAAATTACCCCATAGAAATAAAATACTGTTATAGACTAGTAATTGAAGTTTTTCGATTTAAAATTGATTGCACTGAA
Source organism: Chaetophractus vellerosus (assembly GCA_004027955.1). NCBI lineage: Eukaryota > Metazoa > Chordata > Mammalia > Cingulata > Chlamyphoridae > Chaetophractus > Chaetophractus vellerosus. The sequence continues at coordinate 12,352 of PVKH010016660.1, forward strand.
AACAAGGCACCTAATTTAGCCAGTTCCTAATTTCAAGCAGGCATGGAAAATGAAAATGCCTATATCAGCTCACGCATCTGTCAATCAATATTTGCTAAGAAGAGCTTGCATTGTTATTTTTTTGTTATTGTTTTATTTTTCATAGGTCTTCACTGGGCTATACAGCCGGCCCAATTTTTCATAGGTTTTGGTCATTTTATTTAATTTTATCCTTACAACTTACCAGTAAAATAATCCTCCAATTTCAGCAATTTTTAATATACTGTTTCCTTTATACTAAAGCTATCCCTCCCCCCCAAATATACTTTAGCCCCTGAGGTTATTTTGAAGCAAATCCCAGACATTCTTTTTAACCATTTCATTCATAATTTCTTTAATACTTAAAACTTTTATTTTTATTTTTATGGTACCGCTTGAGCCACATCTGCTCCCCAGTAGTAGTTTTAACAATAATAAACTTGGAAACCAAAACAGCTTAGCACCTTGCCAAAAGGTCACGTGACTTATTAAAAAAAGAGCTAGGACTTGAAATAAATGAGTTCTTTAGACTTTATTAGAAAGAAGAAGCAACTTTTTTTTTTTTTTAGTTTGTTAAAAAAATGTACCATGTCTCATGGGTAAATATGTTTTGTTAAAACATTCCAAATGTGTATGGTTTGGGGTTGATTCTCATGTTTTAAGGAATAAATAACTTGTAGAAATGAATCAGAAAGTTATTTGATTATCTTGTCCAACCTCCTCATTTTAAAGTTGAGGAAATTGAGGTCAACAGAGATTAACAGACTTTTTGAACCCAGAAAAGCCTGTATTCACTGTTTGGAATTTCATATAAAGGAAATTAGTTGACATTTTGCAAAGATCAGGCAAAAGATTCCAATGGTAAGATAATTAAGAATTTTCTATAGAAGAGTATAGAATTAAATGAATTTTATAAAGATTTATTTTATACTTTCTCAATATTGTATCACTGTCTACTAATATTGGTGATTTTAAAGGTGAGAAAGTGATGACAATGTCCAAATGCTCAGATAGGTTAGACTCATTATGGAGCCCATAAAGTAGAACAGTGATCTCCATGAAACAATAATTCTAGGTTGAAACAGACATGGAAAAATATAATTATATACAGGGCACAGAAGATATTGAAAAATTAAGTTGCAGAAGGAAAAGTTGGTGTTTAGAAAAACAAACCAACAGCTTTTAATTAAATAGTGCCCTGTAGAACCCAAGTGGGAGAGTGTGTATGTTTATATACAGTCACAAGTCACAAGCACTAGACTAAGATATACTTGTAGAATTCAGGATTGCGTAGGCTAGTGTCATTCCTGTAGTTAAACAGTCCCATCTTTAGGGATGGTGAGACTACAGAGGACAGAAAACAAGCTGGGTCAAACAAGTGTCATCTTTTTCTATACTATCTTGGGTAACTCTTTCTTTGAACTATCTCAAACAAGAATTATGGTACCAAGGCAAGCAGGTTACCAATAGACCTTCTAGAGAGTTGTTACTCTGCCGGGGTTCACATGAACACTGGGGTCTTTTAGACTCAATATCAGCTCATAGTTACTAAGTTGGTTCTGTTCCGTTCTGTTCCATGGGCAGAAGTCTAGTTATGAAAGACCTTGACTGAGTAAACTGGTTACTCTTGACTGTCGGTACATAAAAGAACACTATTTCTTGGGACTCACTCACAGAGATTCTTATTGAATTGGAGTGGGGTGGAGGTTTTTTGTTCGTTTGCTTGTTTTTTCTTTTTCTTTTTTGCATGCCCTCTGGCATAGATGAGGGGGAGTCCTCCTTGACCTGAGCTCTTCTGGTGATAAGGGATTGTCTTCCTATAGCCAGGATGCTATGCTTTCTGGGAGCCAACTGGGAAGGGGGCAAACCTCAAGCAGGTAGTCAACTGGGTAAACCCCTAGATGTCATAAGAGGTCTCATTGTTAGGGATCTAGACACCCTCTGAAGACAGAGGGGAAAACTATTTTTTGATGAGATCTTTTTTCAGAAAAATTTCTCAAAAATTTTATTCTTTGTTTCACCGTATTGCCAGTTCTACATTTAACCAAGGTTTCACTTCTTTTTTTCATTAAAAAATTATTGAAGTATATCATTCATACATGAACATACATAAACAATAAGTATATAGTAAAAGCTGTGAACTTACAAAACAAACATGCACAACATCATACAAACCTCCCATACACCACGCTACCACAAACACCTTGCATTGTTGTGAAACATTTGTAACAAATTATGAAAGAGCATTGTCAAAGTATTACTACTGACTATAGTCTGTATCTTACACTTGGTGTGTTACCCCCCGACCCACCTTATTTTTTCTTTGTTCATAAGCCATACAGTTTATCTAAAGTGCACAATCAATGGTATTGGCTATAATCACCAAGTTCTGCATTCATCACTTCAATCAGCATTAGAACTTTTCATTACTTAAAAAACAACAACAAACCAACAAAAAACAAAACACACACTATCATGCCCATATGTTAGCACTACTATTTACAAATTCTATGATGTGCTTTCACCATTTTTATTCATTTCCAAACAACTATCTATCTATCTATCTATCTATCTATCTATCTATCTATCTATCTATCTATCTATCTATCATCTATCTATTTATTTTTACCAAATCTGCACTGATTAAACCTCAGTTTTCCATTCTCTAGCCACATTCTTTTCTCTGGTGACTTATATTCTCGCTATTAACTCCATTAGTTTGCTCAGTATATTTAGTTCCTAATAGCAAAGTCATACAACATGGCTTGCTTCACTCAACATAATGTCCTCCAGTTTCATACACATTGTCATATGCTTCACGACTTCATTTCTTCTTACAGCTGAATAATATTCCATTGTGTGTATATACCACAGATTGTTTATCCATTCATCAGTTGATGGACACCTAGGTTGTTTCCATCTTTTGGCAATTGTGAAAAATGTTGATATGAACATTGGTGTGCAGATGTCTGTTCATATCGCTGCTCTCAGTTCTTCTAGGTATACACCTAGTAGCGATATTGCCAGGTCACATGGTAGATCTATATCTAACTTCCTTAGGAACCACCAAACAAAATTCCACAGTGGCTGTACCATTCTACATTCCCACCAGCAGTAAATAAGCATTCCTATCTCTCCACAGCCTCTCCAACACTTGTAGTTTTCTGTTTTGTAAATAGTGCCATTCTAGTAAATGTAAAATGATATCTTATTGTAGCTTTGATTTGCATTTCCCTAATAGCCAGTGATGCTGAGCATTTTTTCATGTGTTTTTTTCACCATTTGTATTTCTTCTTTAGAAAA
>PVKH010016661.1:0-15649 GCA_004027955.1 Chaetophractus vellerosus
GGAGCTCTCAGTATAATTAAAGAGCAGTGCATCCTCTGAGAGGAAATCTCCTTTGAACTGCCTGTTGGGACCTGAGGGACGTGAAGGGCATTTCTGTCTCTTCCGTGCTGATGGTGGCAGTGTTAAGGAGGAAGCAGACATTGGGTAGAGACTCATAGGAGATCAACTGAGGCCAGGCAGGCAGGACTGCCTTCCTGTCCCACGGGAGGAGCAGGAAAAGAGGGAACACTGCCCCTTCCCCTGATTTCACAGCCCAAGCTTCAATGACTAGTGCAGTACTGACCTTATACAAATATAGCAGAGAAACATTAAATAATGACTGATGAATGAGTTCACAACAATAACTGCAAACATTTCTACAGCTACATTTATAACTAAATTATATATTTAAATGCTTTACATATATTAACTCATGAATGGATGCAACCTCTCTCCCCCAGAGCAGAAGGGTTCCACTGAGGGGAAACCTACATCCAGAAATTTCTTTCTGCCTCCAACATCTATTCCTTCTATTTCCAATAAGAATTGCTGAGAAGTGACATTGGCATGGCTTAGATCCTCTAGTATTCATTGACTGGGACTAATCATGGTCTATATTGGCCAAAGTTTGCATAAGCCAGGGAGCTTTTCAGCAGCAAGCCTTAAAAGGGATATCTTAGGGGAGTGAAACCTTTGCCTGGTAGACGTAGCCCCCTCCACTGTGATCCTCTTGCCCACTCATTGGCTCACACAGTTCTGTAGGTAAGGCAGAGATTCACACGTGGGGTCCAGAAATCAACCATCTTTTTTCTATTCTGTTCTTTGGTTTACTACATAGTAGAGGGAATCTTATGCCAGGAATTTATTCCTTCAATACAGTGGGTATAGTTAAAGATTCCAGCATGATAAATTGACCTGAGGGGAGGAAGATGCCATGACCTCCAGGGCAAAGACAAGAACAAGCTCAGGCAAAAGACCAATTAGTGAACTCAGTTTAGCCACAGGCCTGCCAACTTTCAGAGCTGGACTTCAAGGGGACTCTGACATCATTGGATTATTTTAGGAGATGCATGTTTTTCTCCCTCTATTCCTTTATTTTAAATGACAACACTTTTCTTTTTATAAACTATAGTTGCACCCATTTTGTTGTTGTTATTTTCTGATTTGTAACTGCCACCTCCTGATTTTTCAAAAATATTTTTCCTCATTCCTCTGGTGTATTATTTTGACTGTTCAGATACCTGAGGCAGAATAGCTGGAGAATGGAAAAGAATAAAGGGGGTGGGGGTGGGAGAGATTGAATTTTGGAGTGACAGAAACCTAGTTTCAAATCCTGACTATCTCCTTAACAAGCTCTATGGAGAAAAATTAATGTTTCCTCCTTTGTAAAGTGAGAATCAGCTGAGCTACCTTATAGGGTTGCTTTGTGGTTTAAATGACACAAAATGGGCAAAAAAAAAAAAACAAACATAGCATGGTGCCTAGGACATAATAAGTACTCAATAAAGGGTGCCAATTATTATATTAGAATATCAGGAAAAAAGAGCCATTCATACCCGTATATTATCTCCTTAATATATTTTACAGGCCTAAGCCACTGTAGGTCCTTTTGCTTATTAAGTCTCTTGTATCCATATTACAAACTAAACAGATGAGGAATTTGAATAACTGAGAACTACATTTAGAATTTTTTGAGGAAATGGATTCCAAAAATAGCCACCAACAACAATCTGATCTTTAAAGCCTCACTTGCTGTAAGAATTTACAAGGAGAAAAATCAGGGTGTAAAACAAATAGAGCTAGATATTTTTCCCAGAAAGTCATCTTAGTATGTTCAAGTCTCTTGACCCCAGAAAATCTGGACAGAATTTCATGACCTTTATTTGTCATAGAAGAATTTAGGAATTATAAGGGTTAGCATGTTATGAGTATAATCTGTGACAGTGGAATAGTTTTTGCAGTTAAGAAAATAAAAGTATTGCTTTCACTTTGATTCTGAAATGAGGCCCCACCTGCCTCAGAAAAATTAAGTATTCAACAATTAAAAACAATGACAGTGGGCAAGCATCAACTGAATGATCAGCCAGAAAAACAAAACAACACAGTTGCTCTTCTCCTCTTAGTAATACTTGTCATGACTAGATGACAACCCTATTCTGTTTCTAAACATAAATTGACTATAGAAAGACTGTGTAGACAGTAGAATTTTATTCTCTGTGTTGTATTAATAAATCAAGGAAGAGTTCCTGCTATAGATATAAGGAATCTGCTTTCCCAGTTTCTCCTGTCATTTCTTTAAGAGACTAGCTAGGGAATGACAAAACAATGTTTCTTTTGCAAACACAGAAACCATACCAACAAGGATTCTTTTTGTTTTATTTCATATTTCACTTAATTCGGTTGATGTTGGGTTTTGAGTCGATCTGGGGGACTTTTCTTGACTTCTTGGGAAGCATTCAGGTGATGTTTGCATTTTTACTATACTTTAATTTGTTTTTAAACCTTGTTTTGCTATGACTCCCCTTTAATTACCAAAATAAGTAAACCATTTTAAAAGGGAGTGGTGGGGGGACAAAAAAGAAATAATTGCCCCGTTTAACATGTCTTTATTTCTTTCACACAAATATCCACTCAAGATGCTTGGCTTGTTCTATGAGGAGGAGCCCATTTTCCATCACTTAAACCATAGTGACATTTCACCAAGTCCCAGAAGTCATTACTAAGGAAGAAAGTGTTTACAGTTTCTAATGGGCTCTATTTGGATTTTGGGGGTTTTTCTTTGTTTTTTTTTTGGTAATCTACTTAAAACTCCCAACCTCATTAAAACAAACAAACAACAAAAACAGGTTCTTGTACTGAGAAATAACTCTGGATTTCAACGAAAGGATTTGACTTTTTATCTTTTATTTCTAGTCTTTGGGCTGAAAAATGCTTTCCTTGTACAACATGAAAACAGATATCGACAGTGTATAGCAGCATTCTTATTACAAGCCCAAACGGAAAACATCAAAGTATGTATTTTAATTGTGTAGGTTTTGGTTCTTCAGAGTATAAGAAGGAAAAAATCTCATCCCAAGATTCTTAAGTAACAATGAATGGGGAAGGAAAAAAAATAATGAATGGAAAGTTTTGCATATCACCCCCACCCTCTTTGGGAACTGCAGAAGTTGGTGAGTAGGGAGTGACATCCAGTCCATACCATGCTCAGAAGCCTGAGTGGACCGTTTCCTGACACTTACAGGGCTGGCCCAGCCTCCCTCACTTTCTGCTTCAGTAGCCAAGCTGCCTCCAAGCTCGGCAGTTTCTGCAGAAGATGGGGGGAGAAGGCCTTTGGCTTGCATGATGAACTTTTAAGATACTTCAATTTTTAAAGTCCCAGTATGCAAACCATGTCAAGTTGGTTCTTCAGCCTTTGAAAATATGCTATTGTTTTTACAACTATGGAGTTGAAAGAGCAACTGTCTGTCTGACCTGTTTCTCTATCTCAGAAGTTTCTATTTTTATCTTCCTCCCTCCCCCAGTCCCCATGTAGGCCTTTATCACAGCAACTTTTTGTCCACACAATAGATACAGTATTGTATTATTCTTAGGGAGTTAATTTCCTGGGTCACCTCCCTCAGAGTCCTTTTTGTCCAATTATGGCAAAATTATGAACTTCTATTTCCACAAAAATGGAAATTCAAGAACTTCAACTTTCAAACCATATTTAGTTTCAGTATTTATTTTTCTAATTAGTAATCATAGACTCTCATGGTGCCTTGATTACTTATGACTGTGCATACCAAAGTCATTTAATCCATTGGCATTTTCATATTTGATTAGATATTTATGATATATTGGATGTAAGAAAGAAAATGGGAAGTGTATGCAAAGTTAGTCTCCAGTTTTACAGAGCAAGTCAATAAATACAATAGAAAATATTAACCCAAATATGTGAGGAATTGTTAGTTTAACATTCTAATCTTGCTCTCTCTCTTTCTCTCTCTCTCTCTCTCTCTCTCTTTTTACAGAAAGCCTGGATGACACAAATAACAGCAGCAATCTCTTGCTTCACCAAGAGTCAGGAAACCAAAAAAATATCTTTATTTACATTGCCTTCAGAATCCTCTGAAATTTAGGGAGCTAAAACAAATTTAGAAACCCAAAACAAGTTGTGGTATACCTTTTTAGACATTAGGACTACAGTAGTCTCTCATCCAAGCTTTTATAACACTTATCTAGTGATGAGCTAGACAGAAACGTGCATTTTAAAGGAGTTCCAGAATTTGAGAATTTGAGCTAGGGAAATCTTCAGTATAGAGGAATAATGACTACAACAAATTTGAACTCAGGAATTTCTTGACAAGTATATACAGATATCTTGGACTATCTTATGTTTCAGTCATGCTTGCAAGAGGTGTGAGTGAAGTATGGTGCTATTGTAATATATAAAGGGTGAATGATAAGGTAAATGGAGAAAGAAAACAATGTCTACTACTTGCCTCTAATATGAATTCTAGCATCTTACCTTGTGTGTATCCATAAAATAATGAAACCGATTTTCCTACCAGGCTTGTAAATCAGTCTTACTGCTTTGTAGTCCTACCTCAAACACTGATAATTCTATTGATACAAAGTTTAATTGTACTTTTAATATATTAAGGCCCACATGTTAATAGCAGTTTTCTAATTCCTATTCCCCAACAGTTTGCTTATCTCAGGTATATTTTATTATACTCTAATTTGGAAGTAGAAAACCCCCAAACTATATTCCATTATTTTAATTAAACAACTGAAAAAAACAAATTCCACCAGTTAATACTTTTATATGAGAGCTTTTTCTAGAAATAGTAAGGTATCTTTCATTTAACCTCATTTCTTGGAGAATGAAGGTGTTTGTCATAAAAGTATTTTCCGGTTTTGAGTATGTGTGTGTATTCACACAGTATAGTCACTTTTAATTTTATTTGGCAGGATTTGAAACTTTATTTTATTTGGTAAGATTTGGAACTTTGTTTACTTTTATCATAAACAGCAGCTTGAATTATTAGTCATGCAGGGACCTAAACTATTAACTGCATTTAAGGAAATATTTATTAGGGTCAGATCATATCAAATGGAAGTATAAACTTCAATTCCAAGCATAGTACCTTTATAATTTCCAAAATAGAAATAGTAAATTTATCAAATTTGATTGCAAGACAAATGATACCTTAACTGATCTCTTCAAGTTGAAGAATGGGATAGAGAGGATGAAATTTGGGGAAGTTATGTGCACAAGAATTCTTTGAAGAAAATGCAAACAAGGCAGTGCTGACAAGTGCAGCGATAAGGCTCTTGCACAAGGGCTGAGCACTATTAGAATGGAGGACCATCATCTCTTTACCATAAGATGAGACATTTCTTAGGAGCAGGTGAAATTAAAAAGAAAATCTGGAAAGCAATAACTCTTGTTAAAGGCTAAGAATAAATGGGGGGTGGGGATAGGCAAAGAAGGAGAGAATAGCCTTCAGGTGAATACTTAGAGATGGCATCTGGATGGGATTGAACACAACTATGTCCATGACCAGAAAATAATTATGCAGGAGAGAACTTAGAAAGACACTTCTGGCTAAAAAGGATGGATATTTCTAGAACAAAATTAGCAATCATCTTTCAGGGATTTTAAGACAAAAGCCAACCTAGGAGGAAGGGTATGGACTAGGACTAGGGGATCTCTCAAGATTCCTTTATCCCATGAGTCCAGTAACTATGTATTTATATATGTAGAAAGGACTAGTTTTCCCTCTTTGAATGTAATTAGAGAAAGATAACAGTAACTGAATTAACATAAAGCATATAAAACAGCTCAAGAATATGCTATATATAAACACTATTCTATAAAGTTCACAGATTAATGTATCTAATAGATTATGTATTAAGTGGTTGAGGTTATATGCATTATACTCTTCAAAGGGCAGCACATTAGAGTGAAATGGAAAAAAAAAAAAAAAGTTCTGGAATCTTGGTTCCCAGGGCAAAAATAGGAAAAAAACAAGGGCACATTGAGCCTTAAGAAAATTATTTTTTGAATTTATTCTAGAAGGTACTGGGGAATGAAACCAGGACCTCATACATGGGAAGCAGGAGCTCAACCACTGAGCTACATCCGCTCCCCATGCGAGTTCGTTTTTCATGTTTTCTGTTTTTAGGTAGTACTGGGGATCGAACCTGGGACCTCGTACATGGGAAGCAGGTGCTCAACCACTTTAGCTACATCTGTTCCCCTAGAAAATTATTTTTAAATGGGTAGCTAGATATTAAACTAGATATACAATGAAGGAAGGGATTCATTTAATTTTTAATTTTTTTTCCTTTTTAGTTTTTTTAATTTTCCACAATACTAAATGGAAACAAAAGGGAATGCCTTGAGAAAAATGGCATGAAGATTAATTTCTCTTGAAATCATGAACTTAATAACTATTCCAGGTTGAACATTTGAAATATAACCACTGTCTATATCCAAACACAAAGGTCTAATATTCTGTAAATAAAATTAATGCAAAATGGCTAATTCTTGATTTCTCTCTCTTTTAAATTGACAAAATAATTTACAATCACAGAATACATCTTCTAGAAAGAAATTATTCTTTTAATATCATATCTTTAACATATTAAAAAAACAAAAGCAACAGTTCAGTAAGGATCCTTCCATTGTTCTCTATACAGATTTAAATGCTGAGTCATGTAATTTATCAGTTATATTTATAGTCAATAAGTTTCCAATCACTGAGTTTAGAAATTACAGTATTTACTGAGCTAAACTCTCTCACAAAATAAGGCACAACTACATGATCACAAGTAGTAAATACAATACAAATAATGAATCCAAAAACTAATATTCATGCAAAAGTATCTGCAGAACTATGCATATATGATCCAGTTCAAGGAAGTACAGAATGTCATATACATAACTGCATCATGTTACAATGAATCATTACTACTACAAAGACAGAACTTAGCTATTTCCAAATCTATTTATATAATTTTACATAATTTTAGTAAGTTTATGCACAATATTCACATCTGCAACAATAACAAATTGATCATTTAAATTCAGGCAAAGGGCAATTAAGACAATAATGTGTGGCACATTATATTTACAGAATACCATTCATCAAGCTCATGTCTGGGAATACAAATTGATGGCACATTTAAATCTTATGGATCAAATCATCCATGGTTTTACAGCCAAAGTGCATTAAAAAAAACTGCTATAGTCAAACAGGTCATGAATATCAAAATATATGATCATAATATGCTCTCCACTTAAAGCTAAACATTTTTATGCAAATGCAAGGTTAAAAAAAAGTGGCTTTAAAGTTCTTAAAACTATATAAAATAATCATAAAGACTTTTTAAAAGTAACAGGAAACTAACGAATTTGGCAGTTACTAGTTAACATTACTGTGAGGAAACTATTAAACTAGCTAATTCCACATTAAGAGGTAGTTGAACAAAATTTTATTTGTATACCATGTTGAGGTTTTTGTGTTTGTTTCCCTCTTTTTTTTTCTTATAAAACTAACAAACCCTATACCAGCAGCTTTGTCTTCTTTCTATTAAAAAGATTCTGTTAGTTTATTGAATATTAACCCAGCACGCTTTGATTTTAACTCACATTTCTGTGCTGCAGTTTGGAATTTACTAACACAAAATTCCAATAAGCTTTGCATTAGAACCAAGAGCTGGAACTTGTATGTGCAAGCTCCTATGCACTGACAAAATAATAGTACCAGCAAACATCTAAAATGTATAGCCAATAAAGACCTAGAGAAGACAACTTTTTGATTAAAGAGAAAAAAAAAACAGTTTAATTTTGTCTCCAAAACACCTTAAGTTGGTGAGAATTAATAGCAAAAGTGTTGGATTTCATTTATATTATTATCAGTATAGTAGGCCATAGTAAATTATTCAGGACCTATTAAATGAGATTAACTAGACAAAAACGAAAATTACTCAAACACATATAGTTTCCTTTGTTGTCCCTACAATGTTTTTGTGAATATGGGGGTAGAGGTGGGGGTGGGGGGTGGGGCCGAAAGAAAGCCTTCAGTGCATCCAATTATAGGAGATAAAATGAACAAATATTCTTTAGTGAACAAATATCTTTTAAAAATTGTCAGTGAATGTGTTTTTCCAACATACTTAAGTTACTTTTATGTAAAAGTATAGAATTAAGCCTATTTGAAAAGATTTGTAAGTTTATTAAATGCATAAGTAACTTTAGCTCAGTTTATATTATCCAACTATTTTTTTTTAAATGAAGTGCATTGTATTTCTTCATTTTATATGCTCAAGGATGTATGTTTATCCAACTCCAGGGACTCAATCAGTGTCCTTATTATCTACTGACAACAAGGTTTACTTACTGGATTTCTTAAAAATATATGGTGATCACTTTTTATTTTATATATGTCTTAGATATCATGATAATTTCATTTCAGCATGATATTTGAAAGCAAGTATATATCATAAAATATTATTACAAGTGAAATATTAACTCTCGTCCTTCCCTGTTTTTGTTACCAAATAACTACACTGAACAAATTCCTAACTTTACAGTTCTTCTCTAGAAACAGTAATAAACCACTATTAATGCTGACACCTCTCATCATATGTTTTCCAATTTTCCAAATTAATGAGACTATGATGAATTAAAGTTCAATTCCATTGTTCAGTATACAAATAAGCTAATTCTTAATTATCCTCAAGGTGTTGAGGCATTTCATTTCAGTTATGATTATTTCTTTGGGATTGCTGAACACAGTTACTTTTGGCAATACTTTATTCTCCAGCTGTTACTTCAAGGTAATTTCACAGCACTATTTTTGCAAAGTAGAAAGATTTCCTAGTTGATACGGAACCCCAAATTCAGAATCATTGTAGATTTGCCAGCTTTACACCTCTAAAGATTTCTGCAATAGGTAAGAAGAAAATATAAAATTTTTGTTTTTACAGATAAGACTACAGCAATATCAGTTACTTGCTTTAAGATGCAAAATTATTTTTTAAAAAATTACAGTGAAGCCAAGCTATGCTTGGGAAAGTTAAACCAAATAAAGGAAAAAAGGAGATCCATTAAAGAGAAAAAAGCACATTCAGATTCCTGGAGAGTGACAAATGAGGGTATAATATAAAGGCTAACCTTAGAAGACTTTCCACTTACAAGAAACTGAGAAGAAAACTTGGAGGGGAGGGTGGGCGCTTTGTAGGATTCTTAATGGAGACTATGAAGGAGTTTAAAAGTGAGCTAGAAAGGACAAGGAGAAAAAGAAAAAATAACCCTAATCTTTAAAGTACAACCCCAAGATAACCATAAAGTAAGCAAATTGATTTTACAGATATTTTCATAAAATCCACACAAGAGAATGTAATCAATACTGTTAAAACAAAAACCATGTTTGAATTCATGGTTAATACATATTTTTAAATAAATTGTATTTAGAATCCCCAAGTAGTATATTTATAACATAACAGTGCAATTGAGCCATGGACCTATATATAAGGGAAAAAGGTAGTCAGAAAGTTTTATAGTTCTGTCAGGACTTCACAAAGAATATTTAAAATAATTAATGTGTTATTGTGCAACAAAAACAGCAACAAGTGATACATTATCCATGTAAATTTTTGCACATTGAATTTGGGAGGAAAAAGAAGTAAGCTATGGAATAATATTCACGTCATTTGTGAACAATGAAATTATATTTAATAAAAAAATACATTGCTATTTTCTGTCCAAAGTTTATTTACATTTCATTGGCTAATTCTAAACTTGGCATGAAAGCTGTTCTGGGGGTTAAATGGAAAAAAAGTAATGAAAGGTGAGCCCAAGTTTCACAAAAATAGAAGAGTTTTACTTGATATTGATAACATTTCAAAATATACCAGTTCTAATTTGGTCTAGTATTGCAACCACTGTCCAAATCAAATAGTAGTCCAAGTACTCTATTAAGTACATTTATTAAAAATCTAATGTTAGTGTAATATTACTCTCATGTTATGATAACCCATTATCCTTGCAAGTCATTGAAACATGCATCACAAACACGAACAGGCTTCTTGGATGAAGGAGTTAAGGCATTTTTGGCTGAACATTCAGCACAGAAGATATTTCCACACTGTCTGCAATGATGCTGTAAATGATAAAAATTAAACAATTTCAAGCATAAAAATTTTACAGAAAGAATTATGAGACTACACAAATATTGCCAATGACACTGTGAAGATATATTAACTTTCAAGTATTAGTGTATTATTTAATGATACTTCAATATGTGGATTTAATCCTTTAGTGATTTTAAGACAAAAATAACTAATATTTATTGAATGCTTCTTATTTATCAGATACTATGCAAAACATTTTATATGGATCATATCATAAAATTCTCAAGAGAACCCTATGAAGCATTTTTTAAAAATGTGAATAAAGTACCTCCACCAGATGAAAAACTAATCCTATTCACCAAATGTTTCAGACATAATGCCTTTAGTAGGAATGTAAACTTGACTCTCACATAATGATGGCATAATATTTTTTTCTCTCTGCATTTTCTTCCTTTCAAAGAACCCAGTGATGGGTAATACATATCAGTTAATACTGAAGCACTGGTTCAGAAAATGATCATCCCAGATAGTAACTCAGTAGAAAGGCAATGCCTGAATTTAATACTATAAAAATAAATGCATATGTTCACCAGAAACTAGACTGCACGAAGTTGAATTCATATATGTAGTTATAAATTAAAGTTTATCAATAAATGGGAAAAACTTTTAATTTTTCAAATACAAGATTATTGTGGTGGTTAAAACACTTATCACTAAGGAATGAAATCCAGAAATATAACCATATGAACAAAATTGTTTACCCGTCTCACTGTTACTGAAAAGCCTTTCCCACAAGCCATACAGTTTTGTACTTCATTGTCTTCAGCCCACTTTCTATTCAATGCTTGAGTGTGTTTAATCTATTTAAAAACAAACAAAAAGTTTTAATACATTATAATATTCAATGTTTTAAAGATTGATGAATTATTTCTAATTTGCTAACAGGGTTTTGACTATAGTACCTGAGATATAATTTTTAAGATTAAAAATACTTTGGTCAACTTCTATTGCCAAAAGAAGCAACATTCGTAAGTCTGAATGACAAAATAAAATTAAACTAAATCAAACTTCATTACTCAGAGGCATTGGTGATTTATAACTCTTTGTGCTTTCCTACCCATTCTAACCCTAGTGTCCAATCCTTCCTTGGGTCTCTGAGCACACACTCAGATTGCTTCTCTAACAAATACCAACTCATTTATTCCTTGGTGTTCTTAAATTTGTAATTCTTGTCCTATTCTGGCAATTCATGAAAGACTGACTCTTTCATTAATATTTGGAGTCTCTCAGATAAGTTCTTTATCTTTTATATTTAATTACCCGTAACACACAGACAGTAGCTATTCAAACATTATTTATTAAATATATGATACCAATTTCATTAAGAGGTAAATTCTAGACTAAGATTGCCAGGTAACTTACCTGAAGAGACTGATTTTCTCTGCCCAGTTCCTGAACTGCAGCAGTTGTATTATCCAGCTTTCTTTGCAATTCTAATACTTTGGTTTGAAATTTTTCTATTTCACCTTCTCCTTTGAGACATCTAGCATGGATTGCGAAGAGATAATTTTTAAAAAATCATTAAAGACCCTTCTAGACTATTCATAATGGACTACTTTAGTAACTTTTAATATAATATATTCATTTCAACTATCTGGTTATTTTAAGGGTTAGTTTTTAAATGGCTACTTAAATACCTGCAGGAGCTATATATTTTTCTCAAGATTATTTTTCTAGTTTAAATTTTTGAAGAAAAAGGTGGAACATGATCAACTTTTTGTCACTTACAATAGAAATAAACTAATTTTACTAGACATCAATCACCTTTCTAGTAGTGCTCTCCTTTCATCTTGATTATTCTGAACCGTTGCTTCAAATACTGCAATTTCGCCCCGTAAGTCATCTGTCTGTTTCTCAAGTTCGCTAACTCTCCGTTGACTAGATTGCCACTCCTTCTTTACAGTGCCTAAATTTTCATTTAATGCTGTAATCTGCATGGTAAGTTTAGCCTCGTTTTCTTCATGCTTCCTAATTTCTACTTCTTTATCTTTTATTTCAGAATGCTGAGAAAAAGAAAAACAGAAAAAAACTATTTATTATAAGAGTAATGTAAAATAAATTTAAGTTGCTTATTGAATGTAAAATATTGGCAACATCAACACTATTCTTTAGGAAAGGAGGCAAGCAAATATATTTCATTATACATTAATAAAAATGATTCCACAAACATTTGTGTAATTTGTACTGGCTCAGAGGCTGTTATGCCGAGCGGATGGTTAGCAAGCCTATTAAAATGTCAAGCTAAAATGAAGCATTTAGCAATTTGAGATGTTTATTTTCCCGTTCAAGATGGGGAAGACACACATGGCTTAGGAGAGCAAGGTGCCCTGGAAACAATGCTGTCCTTTCTTTATGTCTCCCAATTACACATGCATCCTTTGTGTCTCTATCAACCTGCCAAAAAAAAACCACAATATAAATCCTTGAAATCACTATTTGACCTAGCAATTGCAACTGTCAACTAAAACATGTAGAGGTCAAGTTCTCTGAGGATGTTTGGACTTAATTCAATAGAGGAAAGCCAGATGCTTCCCATTTGGCCTGCACACCTCAGGGGAGGAAAGCAGACTTTGGTCATCATCATTTCAAACTGAAGTTTCTGTTTCCCCTCATCAACCTTCACTTTGGCCAAACAAATGGTTTTACATGATTAGCATTCACATCATTTGGCTCAATTTACACAGTTGTGATTTTTGTTTTGTTTTGTTTTTTGGAGGAGGGGAGGGCACTAAAAACGTTTTGTCTGAATTATGCTTTACTCTGATTTTCACTTATATAAACTAAAATTTGATTACAGAGTAAAATATTTCCAATCATATGTCAGCTATTTAAACAAATTTCTTAATCAAAAACTAAAATGCTAGGTGAGCATTTCAATCATAACTTCAAGTAGAATAATTATCTCTCACTGAACTAATTTAGAGTTCTACTACAAAAGCACTTCCCACCATTACTCACTGACCAGTTTAGCTTCCTTCTCAATAAATTCTTTCTTCAGCTCATCTTCTTCCTTTTTCATTTTTTCTTTTAGCATTTGCTGGTTTCTCTTCTCCTCTTCAAGAGTTGTCTTTAGGGAGTCTACATTTCCCTGAAGTTCTAGTTTCTGCTGAATCAAAAGCTGTTTGGCATCCTTGAGATTTGTTACTTCCTGTTTAAAAGGGGCAAAAATAAATGATCTATAATTTTTAATATTTCAAAATGCAGCTGAAATTTATGCAATGTATCATGATACAATATGAGATTCAGTCACTTCTTTTATAAGATTCTTAAAGTATTTCAAACAGTTTATTAAAAAGATGCAAGATTATTCACTTCCTACTCAACAATCATTAAAATTCAGGTGATACTTGGCATACATATGTTTTGATTAAATTATGTGAAAAATCTCTATCCCCTACTTTCCTTTTCTTCACTTAGCAAGCATTTACTGGTCATCATTTAGGCATCACACACTGTATTAGAGTCTGGGGATATAATATAAAGTTGAGTTATATACATTCCCTGCTTCAAGGAAGTCACAGTCTGGAGAAACAGAATGACACAAAGAGATAATTAATTATAAAACAAAATGCTAAGTATACTGATAGACATTGGATACCTGAGAGCTCTCAGGAGGGAACCTAACCTTTCTCTAAGAAACTGAATAACATTTTACAAAGCAACCAATAAACAATTTGTTTCTTCAGTTGGCACCCTACCTATACTTATGAGAGGCAAAATGTCCAAGGAAGAGATTATTAAAGAATTTTAGGAAGAAAAATAATTGAAAAAAAAAACAGAATCCCTTAAAATCTTAATTCTAAACTACTACATATTTTGACATTTACTACCAAATTAGAAACATAGTTTTCTAAATTGGTAGTTCTCTAGATTACCATTCAACAAAATCTAAACTCATAGGGTTGTTTGTTTATTTTTTGCTATATTCAGTAATCTGAAAACAAAAGCAATACAGTTGTAATACATACAACTGTAATACATACATAGCTACTATGTAACAAGAGCACTCTGCCAAGAATACTGTCAAAAACAACAGAACAATGTGCCACATAGTAGGTTCTCAATAAATATATTTTTAAATTAAAGAATGATTATCTTAACATACCTTTATGCTTTCTTGCTTGTGACACTTGAGTTCTTCACTCAGTTTAGTGATTTCTTTTTCTTGTCTACACTTAATTTCCTCAATCTCTACCAATTTAGATTTTTCATTTAACAGCTCTTTTTCTTTCAGTGACTGCAAACAATGATTTATTAAAAATAATTTAAAAGCTTCATTTAAGTTTAATTTTTAAAAAATCACCCATTTTAAGGATATAGTCAAATGATTTTGACAAATATACAGTAACATTAGTTACTAAAACCACAGTAAATATATAGAACATTTTCATCACCTCCAAAAATCCCTCATTCTCCTTTATAGTCAATTCCTACCCCACAGCCCCAACCCTAGGTGAGATTTGCTTTCTATCACAATAGGTTTGCCTTTTCTAGAATTTCATATAAATAGAATTGTCTTTTGTGCTTGGGTTTTTTCACTTATATGCTCTTTCTTTTCTATTGCTGATTAGTATTTCATTGTTTGGATATATCACAATTTCTTTCTCCATTCACTTTTTGGTGGACATTTGGGCTGTTTCTAGTTTGGGGCTATAACGAATATAGTTGCTATGACCACTTGCACAAAAAAAATTTTTTAAGCAAATACTTAACTTGAAAATTAATGCAAAGTTAACAACTACTAGCATTTATGACACTGGCTCTGTCTCTTTCTACTGAGTTAACTTGAACAAATTATGTACTCTATTTTGCCTTTGCTTATTTTTACAATGTAGATAATAAGGATTAAATAGTAACAGTTAATACTGTAAAATGTATAGCATCTAGTTAGAACATTATATATATATTATCTCACTTAATCTCTATAAGGGAAGCTTTTTTATTCCCATTTTATAGGCAAAGGAATGAAGGTTTAGATAAGTTAAATAATCTAAGTAGAGGTGGAACCAAAATTCAAACAAGTCCTGATTGATCTAAAGCCCTAACAGGTAAACTTCTGTAAACCATAGTTCTGTCACAGTTTTCTAAACTTGAGGTGTAAATCATGAATTTCATTCCAGCTTTACCTTCCCTACCCCCACAAAGAAATCCCAAATATTATACTTAATTAAAGAGAATTTCAGGAATTGCACAATTTAGAATATATAAAAAATATCAGGAATTGTACACTTCAGAATAATATCCTATCAGTTGATAGGAATATATGATTTTAACTATAAAAGTAAAGATAAATTGTTTTCTATAATCTGAATTTCTCTTTCAGTGCAATTTTTTATTGTACTGATCATATAAACCAATGCTTTCAGCTTTATAACTTAGTATATTTTATATAAGCATATATTTTGAAATACACCCCCACTTTTCTTTGGAAAAAGTTGGTTAATTTTTAAAAATTTTATTTATTATATATACCCCCCCCCTTTCT
>PVKH010016662.1:0-15671 GCA_004027955.1 Chaetophractus vellerosus
AGCAGTTCTGATGCTGGAGTGAGCCGTTCGCCCGATAGTCTACAGCTGGCCTTGTGGAGAGACGCAAAGCATAGAAAGCCTCATCGTCTACAGCTGAACTCGTGAAGGAAACAGAAGCTAAGCCCGGAGAGAAACGCAGCCCCGGGAATAGAGGAACCCGGAAGCCTGAACCCTGGAGACATCGGCAGCCATCTTGCTCCAACACCTGGACTTTGGTATGGGAAGAAATTTATGCCTTGTGGCCTGGTAACTGTAAGCTTCTACCCCAAATAAATACCCTTTATAAAGACCGACCAATCTCTGGTATATTTCAAAAGGCACGCCTGTGGCTGACCAAAACACTGGGGAAAGAATCATTGGAAAGAAACAGGCAGAACAATGTACAGAGCTTACATGGGACTTGAAATGGTTGGTGTTTCAACTAATCAGAGTGGAAATACCTACATATACCTGGAGCTTCAAGTAGAGTCAATAATAGGATCAAATTAGCCCAACACTAAGGGCTGCTCAGAAACCATCCTAGAAAATTTTAAAGGCAAGCCTCAAACAGACCAAACAAATGCCTAGTAACTTAACTGCATATCAGAACAAAGTCCAAATGATTAAAACAAAATCCATCACACCCAACAATATAAAATTCACAATGTCCAGTAGTCAATCAAAAATAACTAGGCATGCAAAGAAACCCATAACCAGGAGAAAATTCAATCAATAGAAAGAGGCACAGAAATTATGAGGATGGAATTAGCACACAAAAAAACATATTTTTAAAAGATATGCATCTTGGATCTCCAACCCATAAATCTATCAGCTCATCCTTTTGGGTTCTTCTGTCAACTTCCTCCATTCCCCCATTATTGAAATGACATATATGATGGGTTTTGAAACTTAAAAAATAACCTCTCATAATTACTTATTAACCAAGATCTTTAAGGAATTTGCTTAAACAATATAGTATGAATTGCAAAAATCCATTTTATGAAATTATTTATGAAATATTTAAATATGTCAATTTAACAGAGTTAACATTTTATCCAATGGCTAAATCTTCCATTTCTGATCTCTCTATCTATTTATACTGAATACTATATATACAATAAATTCTTATTCAAATTCTTTGAGCCAAAAAATGCTTAAATAGATAAAAATGCATAAATAGATGTTTTTCCAATTTTGCATCAACCTTTTTGGAAAAAACATGCAACAATATAGCATACATTTAAAAGGTATTAGAACTTTAATTTAAACCCATACCAAAACAATCTATTTCCATTATTGTACAATGATGCTTGAATTAATAACCCTCAGGTACTATAAAATCCTACATTATTTGCTAATTAACCAAGTTTTAATTATGTCTTAAATCATGGGTTGGAAACTATGACCTGAGAGCCAAATCCAGTCTACCATCTGTTTTAGTATGTCCCCTAAGCTAAGAATCATTTTAATTTTTTTAAATCAAAAGAAAAATAATATTTCATGGCATGTGAAGATTATGTGAAATTAAAATTTCAGAATCAATAAATCAAGTTTATTGGAACATAGGTATGCCCATTTGTTTGTGTTATCAATTGCCGCTTCATGCTACAATGGCAGAGTTGAGTAGTTGCTACAGATATATCCTGTAAAGTCTAAAATATCTTACCCTTTACAGAAAAAAATTTACTGACCCCCATTTTAAACAATTTTTTTCTTGAAATATACTGTATAGAATTTTTATTCTTTGAAAAGTCAGTATACATATATGGAACAAATGATTGCTCCCAAATAGCCAGACAACTATTCAACTAAGACATTCTAATCCTCAACCAATATGTATAAAAACAGAAAATTCCTATAATGTAGGCCACACTGGCCTCCCTGCTTTATTCTCAGGAAGCCAGGCTTACACCACCTTAGGGCTTTGCACTGGTTGTTGCTTCTTCCTGGAATGTTCTTCCTCAAGATGGACACATGACTCACCCTTCACCTCCTTGAAGACAGTAACATTCAGAAACTGCATAAAATTGCAATCTATTGTTCCCAACATCTTGTCCTGACCATGGTTATTCTATAGCATTTAACACTATCTAAAGCACTAAATAATTTACTTAATCAGTTATTGTTTATTGCTTATCTTGCTTCATAAGGGCAGGTTGTCAATTTTCATTATGTGTTTGGTGCATAGAGGCTCTCATTAAATATTTGTGGTATACATGAATGAATGAATGATATTTTCAATTAACATATATATTTACCTAATATTTCCCCTTGCATTGGTAACAGTTGTTATTTTATTTCTTTGAGGTGGTATTGTTTAAATAAGTGTTTTAGCTTTGTATTTTCCTTATTTCTTCACATGAAAGAATGCTGTACATGTCTACCACTTTTATTTGAGCAACTAATTACAAGGACTTAGCACACGGTTCCTTAGAAGAGACTTAACTCAATGCTACCACCTAAGGGAGCAGGATCCAGTTAATTCCAGATCCAATCAAACAAAATACTGTCAGATGTCTTATTCCAAACAAGACAAGTGAGCAGCATGTGAAAACATCCTGAACCAAAGACATCAAAAATATTTCCTCAACACCTTCAACAAATGGCCAATCCACTCTACATTTATTAAATATTGTACCTACCCATCCTTAATGCAAACAAATAAATGAACAATAAATACCAATATATTTGTATTACAAAAAAGTGCAAAGAAATCACACACCCCCCAAAAAAAAGAAAATTATGATTGCTCCCAGCTGAACAAGATAGCATCATAACGTGCTCCCACAGGATCTTTAACAACTAGCAGGATGCTTGTTAGAAAACAGTTAAAGGATTGCAGTAACTGGGTGAGTGCTGAATCAAGAAAATTCAGCTTTAAAAATGGTAGAAAGAGTTTGTGACAACCTTGCTGTTTCCTTCCCTACCCTCTTTCCAGTGGGGTATGGAGCTAGCCTGAATTTGCATTGTGGATCCCTGGCTCTGTTGTGGAGACAGCAGAGTAACCTCAAGCTCATGAGATGCATAAATAATGGTGGGTAGCAACCTGAAAGACTGAGCCAGGAAAATGGTCTCTGGCTCTCCCTCTCAAAACTTGCCCTTCAGGCAGAACAGCTAGCAGAGGAATAAAACAGTGTAAGAAACAATTAAGTCAAAGTGGCCTGAAGCAAAAGAAACATTTGCTTTAAAAATATAATAGAACACTGGGAGATGGTAAAAATATATTTCATAGACAGTAGAAGTGGCATTCAAATTCCTATAAATAGGGAACTTTCTAAGGCCACAAGTAA
Source organism: Chaetophractus vellerosus (assembly GCA_004027955.1). NCBI lineage: Eukaryota > Metazoa > Chordata > Mammalia > Cingulata > Chlamyphoridae > Chaetophractus > Chaetophractus vellerosus. The sequence continues at coordinate 3,270 of PVKH010016662.1, forward strand.
GAACAAGCCCAAGACAAAACACAGGCCCAGAAAAGACAGAAGACCCTGCTTTTCACATGCACTTCAGGATAATCTTCACAAGAGGGTTAAAGTCTGAATGGGAATACCAGCAAACACCGAGCCAAGTTGCAAAGACGGAAAAGATAATTTTTGCCTTAGTCTGTTTTTCCCAGCTCCTGGGACTCAAGGAAATCTCTGTCATATCACCAGCTGGATACAAACTTAAGGAATACACAGTTTAGGGATTAATCCCAGAGTTAACATTTTAAAATATTAAAAAGCACATTGTGCAAAAAAAGATTTCAAGACAAACAAAAAATAGGAAATGATGAACAATACAAAGGAACAAGATAAAAATTCAGAAACCATTTATGGAGATCAGACTTTGGGCATGCAGGACAAAGATGAATTTTTTTTAATGATCCTTAATATACTCAAGCAGATAAAAGAAAACAAGAGAAAGAGCTAAAGTATATCAGGAAAATGATGAATAAACAATATGAGAATCTCAATAAAGAGACAGAAATTTTAAAAAAGGAACCAAACAAAAATACTGGAGTTGAAAACCACAATAACTGAAAATAAAAATTCCCTGGAGGGTTTCAACAGCAGATTGGAGCTGGCAGAAGAAAGAATAAGTGAACTTGAAAACAGCTGAAATGACTCAGGGTGAGAAGTAGGAAAAAGAAGGATGAAAAAGTGAACAGAACCAAAGAGAACTATGGGACAACATCAAGCATACCAATATATGCATTATGGGACACCCAGAAAAAGAAAGAGAGATGGGGGCAGAAGGAATATTCAAAGAAATAATAGCAGAAAACTTCCCAAATTCCATGAGAGATATGAATATACACATCAAGAAGCCCAATGAATCCCAAATAGGATAAATTAAAAGAGACCCATACCTAGCCATACAGTAGTCAAACTGTCAAATGTCAAGGATAAGGAGAGAGTTCTGAAAGCTGCAAGAAAAAAGAAACATGTTATGTACAAGGAAGTCCCAATCAGATTAAGTGCCAATTTCTCATCAGAATGGAGGAAAAAAGGCAGTGGAACCAAATATTTAAAGTGCTGAAAGAAAACAATTTCCAAACAAGAATTTTATATCCCGAGAGACTGTCTTTCAGAAATAAGAGAGAGATGAAGATATTACAAGATTTAAAAAAAAGCTGAGGGAGTTTGCTACAAGCGATATTAAAGAGAGTTCTTCAGACTGAAAGGAAAGGACACTAGATAGTGGACTGAAGTAGCATAAAGAAATAAATATCAGTAAAGGTAAACATAGGGGTAACTATAAATACCAATACTATTGTATTTTACGATATGTAATTCTACTTTTTACATCTCACTGGTTCTAAAATGCAAATTATGAAAAACTTATTGACATACAATGTAAGAAGATATAATTTGTAACAAATAGAACAAAAAAGTGGGGAACAGAGGGTACAGGAACAGTGTATATGTATGCTATTGCAGTTATGTTGGTATCAAATCAAATGAGATTATTATGGATTTAGGATGTTAAAGTTAAGCCTTATTGCAACCACAAAGAAATTATCTGAAAAATATACACAGAAGGAAATGAGAAGGGACCCAAAATGGTACAACATGGCAAAAAAAAAAAATCAGATAAGAAAGTAGGCATTAATGATAATACTGAAGGAAAAAAATGGTATGACTTACAAAGACCAAATAACAAAATGGCAGAAGAAAGTCCTGCATTATCAGTAGTGACTTTAAATGTAAATGGATTAAACTCTCCAGTCAAAAGGTAGAGATTGGCAGAATGGACAAAAAAGCATGACTTAACTGTATAGTGTTTTCAAGACTCCACCTTAAATTCTAAGATACAAGTAGGTTGAAAGTGAAAGGATGGGAAAATATATACCTGAAGTAGCTATACTAACATCAGGCTTTAAGTGAAAAACTATTATAAAGGACAAAGATGGTCACTATATACAGGTAAAGGTGTCAAATCAACAAGAGGACATTACAATATACATGCACTTAATAGTAGAGCCCAAAATATTGACGCAAATATTGACTGATTTGAATGGAGAAATAAACAGTTCTATATTAATGGAAAGAGATGTGAGTATTCCCCCTTTCTATAATGTATAAAACATCTCGACAGAAGATCAATAAGGAAATACAAGCCTTGAAATATCCAATAAACCAACTAGACCTAAAAGACATATACAGAACACTTCACCCAAAAGCAGCAAGATACCGCACATGTGCCATTCACTAAAATAGAGCATATGTTAGGTCACAAAACAAGTCTCAATAAATTTAAAGATACAATGTATCTTCTTCAACAACTATGAAATGATGTTAGAAATCAATTAACAGAGGGAAAACTGGAAAATGGACACATGTGAAAAGTACACAACACATTTTCAATAACCATTAGGTCAAAGAAGAAAACACAAGGGAAATTAGGAAATATCTTGAGGCAAATGAAAATGAAAACACGGCATATCAAAACTTACAGAATACAGCAAAGGCAGTACTGAGACAGAAATTTCTAGCTCTAATTACTTGCAATAAAAAAGACAAAACCTCTCAAATCAGAGACCTAACCTCACAATGGTAGATCTAGAAAGAGAAAAGCAAACTAAACCCAAAGCAAAACAGAGAAAGGAAATAACAAAAACTGGAATTGAAATAAATGAAATAGAGACTTAAAAAAAACAATAGAAAGAATCAACAAAATCAAAAGTTGGTTCTTTGAAAAGATCAATAAAATCTGTTACATAGACTGACAAAGACAAAAAAGAGGGAGGACACAAATAACTAAAATCAGAAGTGAAAGGGAGGAAATTACTACTGCTCACACAGAAATAAAAAGGATTATAAGAGGATACTATGAAAAACTGTATGCCAACAAATTAGATAACCTAAATGAAAGGGACAAATTCCTAGCACTACACAAACCACCTACACTGACTCAAGAAGAAATATAAGACCTCAGCAGAGGGAAGCAGATGTGGCTTAAGTGACTGAGCTCCCACCTACCACATGGGAGGTCTGGGTTCAGTTCCCAATGCCTCCTAAAGACGTCAAGCAAGACAGTGTGCTGCCACGGCGAGCTGCTACAACAAGAGACACACAGAGAAAAACAACAAAGCAGGGAGCGGAGGTGGCTCAAGTGATTAGGCACCTCCCTCCACATGGGAAGTCCCAGGTTTGGTTCCGGGTGCCTCCTAAAAAAAAGAAGAAGAAGACTGGCACAGAACAAACAGACACAGCAAATGCAAACAATGAGGGATGGGGAGAAATAAATAAATAAATAAATAAATAAATAAATAAATAAATAAATAAATAAATCTTTTTAAAAAACTCAACAGAATAATAACTAGTAAAGAGATTGAACTATAATAATAACTAAAAACAAAACTCTCCCAACAAAGAAAAGCCCAGGACCAAATGGCTTCACAGGTTAAGTTTACCATACATTCCAAGAAGAATTAACACCAATCCTGCTCAAACTCTTCCAAAAATAGAAATCTCCGATTTTTAGAAGGGATGACTACCTAACTCATTCTATGAAGCAAATATTACCCCAATACCAAAGCCAGATAAAGAGATAAAGATACCACAAGAAAAAAATTACAGACCAATATCCTATATGAATATGGGTGCAAAAATTCTCAACAAAATACTAGCAAACCAAATCCTACAGTACATTTAAAGAATTGTATACCATGATCAAGCAGGACTTATGCCAGGCATGCAAGGGTGGTTCAACATAAGAAAATTAATTAATGTAATACATTCCATCAACAGAACAGAGGGAAAAACTACATGATCATCCCCACTGATGCAGAAAAGGCATATGATAAAATCCAGCACCCCTTCTTAATACAAAACACTTCAACATTATACTGCAAGTTTTAGCCAGAGAAATTAAGCAAGAAAAAAGAAAGAAAAAGCATCCAAATTGGATAGTAGGAAGTAAAAACTTTCACTATTAGCAGATGACATGATCCTATATGCAGAAAATCCTAGAAAGTCCACAGCAAAGCATCTATAGCTTATAAGTGAATTCAGCAAAGTGGCAGAGCATAAGATCAGCATGCAAAAATCAGCAGTATTTCTAAACACTAGTAACAAACAATCTGAAGAGGAAATCAAAAAATTCCATTTTCAATAACTACTAGATAATTCTATATCTAGGAATACACTTTACAAAGGATGTAAAGGACTTGGACACATAAAACTACAAAGCATTACTAAAAGAAATCAAAGACGACCTAAGTAAATGGAAGGATATTCCATGTTCATGGATTGGAAGATTAAATATTGCTAAGATGTAATTCTACTGAAAGCAGTTTACAGATTCAACACAATCCCATCAAAATTCCAATATCCTTCTTTGCAGAAATTTAAAAGCCAATTACTAAATTTATATGGAAGTATAAGGGGTCCTAATTAGCCAAAGCCATCTTGAAAAAGAACAAAGTTGGAGGACTTGTACCTCCTTATGTAAAACATATTACAAAGCCACAGTAATCAAAACAGCATGGTACTGGCATAAGGAGAAACATATAAACCAATTTAGAATTGAGGAGTCAGAAATCAATACTCATATTTATAAACAACTGATTTTTTACAATGGTGCCATATCCACTCAATTGGGAAAGAAATGGGGGAAAATATTTGGAAACCACAAATCCAATAAGGGTTTAATAGCAAGAATTTATATAAAAATTCTACAACTCAACAAAAAATGAAATAACTAGAATAAGCGAATTCATAGACTCAGAAACTAGAATACATGTTACCAGAGGCCAGAGTAAGAGTACTGAAGGGGGAGTTAATTCTTAAATTTTACAGTTTCTATTTAGGGTGATGGAAAAGTTTTAGAAATGGATGGTGGTGATGGTAGCAGAACATTGTGACTGTAATTTAGGCACTGAATGATATTTGTGAATGTGGCTAAAAGGGGTAATTTTAGGTTGGATATATTTTACTGGAATAAAAATTTTTAAAAAAACAGTATTGTACAACTCAAACAGTGAACCTTAATAAAAACTGTATTAGTCAGCCAAAGGGGTGCTGATGCAAAATACCAGAAATCAGTTGGTTTTTATAAAGGATACTTATTTGGGGTAGAAGTCCACAGTTACCAGGCCATATAGCATAAGCTACTTCCCTCACCAAGTTCTATTGCTACGTGTTGGATCAAGACAGCTGCTGACGTTTGCCAAGGTTCAGGCTTCTTGGGTTCCTTTCTTCGGGGGCTCCGTTTCTCTCTGGGCTTAGCTCCTCTGTTTTCTCCGCAATGTCAGGTGTAGACTATGAGGCTCTCTAGGCTTTGCTTCTCTCCACAAGGCCAGCTGTGAACTGTCAGGCGAACAGCTCGTCTCTTTTCCCGGGGCCTTCTCTCCTTCCTCACAACCAAGCTCCTCTGCATGCTTACTTCCCCAGGCTGCAGCATTAAAACTCCACATCAGAACTCCAACTCAAAAGCTCCAACTAACTCCTCTGCTCTGCCAAGGGGTGGGATTCTACATCCTACTGACGTGGCCCAATCTAAGCCTTAATCATAATTTAATCACACCCAGAGGAACAGACCAGTTTACAACCATAATCCAATATCTATTTTTAGAATTCATAACTATATGAAACTGCCACATAAACTATGACATATAGTTAATAGTATAATTATAATTTTGTTTTATCAATTGGAATAAATGTACCACACTAATGAAAAGTGTTAATAATAGGGAAAACTACAATTCTAATTATATATATACATATATAAATTCAAGGAGACTTTCAGTAGGGGAAGCATAGAGAGATTGAGAGGTGATTATTAAGGGGTAGTGCTTTTTTTCTTTGTTTTTTTTTTTTTATTATTATCATTGGAATAATGAAAATGCTCTAATAATGATTGAAGTGATGAATGCACAACTATGTGATTATACCAAATACCACTGGATTGTACACTTTGGATAGATTGCATGCTTTATTAATATTTATCAATAAAATTGATTTTAAAAGTTTACAAAACAAATACACTTTGGAAAATGATGAGAAGAAATTCTACCAGGCTAGCAGGAAACTATTAATATTAAACTAATATAATTACTTGAAAAGTACTTTATGCGAATTTAGGTCACTTTGCAAAATGAACACCTTCAGTAGAACATCTTGAAAGCTAGCAGTTAAAGTGTGCTCTTAAGCTGTTCAGATAACAGAACACCCAACTTTTAAAACATGCATATCATATCATTCATCAGTAGATAAAACATTCTGCCTTGCTGCTCAAATGACTGCAGAAGCCAATGTTTCACGAGAAGTAGGATGTAGACTGAGGCAGTCAGAAGGATAAAGCATAACCCCAGAGGAGTAAAAGGCAAAGAAAATGCATTCCAGACTACTCTGATGTCTCCAACAAATGCAAGTATAAGGGCATCTATGACTTATTGTGATGGTTAGGCTAATGTGATGAAAGATTTAATTCTGTAGTAGACATCACATGGACTGTAGCAGTTTGATATTACTAATGAATTCCAAAAAGATATTGGATTATGTTTGTAAACTGGTCTTTTCCTCTGGGCATATTCGAGTGTATTGGATTCAGAGGTTTTGCTTTTACTTAATTAAATTACGATTACGGCTTTGATTGAGCCACATCAGCAGGGCGTTGAGTCCCTGCCCCTTGGTGGGGACTCACAGATAAAAGACATGGCAAAGCACAGAGTTGGAGTTTTGATGCTGGAGTTTTAATGCTGGAGCCCAGGGAAGTAAGCACACAGAGAAGCTTGGTTGTGAGGAAGGAGAGAAGGCCCCGGGAAAAGAGAAGAGCCGTTCACCTGATAATCTACAGCTGGCCTTGTGGAGAGAAGCAAGCCTGGGCCTGCAGAGAAGTGAGCCCCAGGAAGGGAAGAACCCAGGTAGCCTGAACCCTGGCAGATGTCAGCAGCCATCTTGCCCCAACACGTGGCAATAGACTTTAGTGAGGGAAGTAACTTATGCTTTATGGCCTGGTAACTGTAGGCTTCTTCCCCAAATAAATACCCTTTATAAAAGCCAACAGATTTCTGGTATTTTGCATCAGCACTCCTTTGGCTGACTAATACATAGACCAAAGGGGTCAAAAGTCAGAGAACTTTAATTTTTGGTTTGGAAATAAGAGGCCTCAATATGTTCTCTTAAAAGAGAGTAGGGACAAGACCTAAATAACAAATTATCACCAACTCAAAAGCTGTCCTTGCAATCATGTGTGGTAACTCTATTGAAATACATATTTTCTTCTTTTGTACACCATTTTCTTTGAGAAGAAATACAACACATTTAATTTGGTCATTCCCTTCCTAAATGGAAATGTATTATATGGTGTTAAAGAACAGTAGTCTAACATTGAAGAAATAAAATTTGGGTCAGGTTTGCTTAAAATCGCTCTTCAACTTTTCTCAAAATTTTCAGAGTTTGAGTGGAAATTGCTGTTGACTTTATATTGTAAGGTGCATAACTGAACTACTTAAAATTCTAAGTCTATTAAAAAATGAGTAGCCAATGCTTAAGCCAAGAAAAAAAAGGTAACAAAAGAAAATGCATAAAAATAACAGCTTCAGAGTGCTGTTGGGGAAAAAAACAGGGATGAATATAACCAGTGGAATCCTATATTGAATATCCTGAATTAAGCAAATATTTTTAAAGTAATGACCTGGAAAACACAATCAAGCCAGTAATTTAAAGTAGGTCTAAACAGAAGTCCCAAATAACACAAACTACCTTTATTTCCCTCAAAAACAAGATTTATAAAAATCCCAAAACATATCCATTTTATCTGGAAATTTTTGTACAAAGTCCTTCCTTAATATACGTATGTAGCCTCTCAAACCATTTAATAAAAATGCTGTTCTACGTAGGATGTTTGGAAATTTATTTATTACATTGTATCCAATATTCAAAGAATAACTCCAAGCACCCCCCAGAAAAAGGAAACTCTTTGATCCCTTCTATGCCAGGGATCCTCTAATTCTTAGAATCCCCAACATCCCCATGCCAACTCCCCCAAAAAATATCTTGTAATTCATTTTTGCTCGTTATATTTTACAAAATTAAAATTATGTGTTTGATGATTGTACAACATTCTATAGGGTCAACGGACATACGTGAGTTTATCAGGAATCAAGCGGGAGAATCCTGGCTCCAAGAAATGAGCTTGCTGTTAGAGATTTCACTGGATGGTTATTACTCTCTACATGTAGGTCTGGAAGGTGAGTGTGTTATGTAACTTGATGCAATTAGAACCTGAACTTCTGGTAATCTAGGAAGAGCCTTAGACTCTTGAAACAACCAGGACCAGGTATGTTGCTGCCCTAGCTGAATGCCCAGGCAGCAGGAGGAATATGCAGCTCAGCATCTAATGAGTGCCTGGTATGTTCAAAGGCACACTGCTTAGAGCTGTATAGACTTCATTACCAAACAACTTTTAAAAGAATGCTATCTCATTTCCCAGCAAAAGATCCTATTAAAAGGATTAGGGGATAATAACTAGAAAAAGGAAAGATAAAAACAGTGAAGGAGTTAGATGAAACTATTATCAGTGTTACTCAAAGTGTGATTCAAAGACTAGTAGCTTTAGAAGCACCTGGCATTTGTCCTTTAAAATGTAGATCCCTGGGCACTACCCCAGGCCTACTGAATCAAAACCTCTAAGGGTTATGCCCAAGAATCTGCATCTTTAAGATGTATCTTATGTACATGAAAATTTAAGAATAACTGTATTCAAGAGACTTTAGTCCATGAATCCATAACTTGCACCTTTTATGGAAGGCAACAGAGAACCAGCACTAGAGCAGAACAAAGTCAAAACCATAGTTAAGAAGGAATGTTAAGAAAAAAAAACTGGTTTTTTTACAATGAGATTAACTTCTTAAAATAAAAAGAAAACAAATCTTTTTAATCTTTGCAGAAACAGACTATCTTATTCTAAATCTTGATCAATTTTAATTAAATTCAAATATTTAAACATAAAACGAGGTATGCAGTATAAAAATATTTTACAACATTGATATCCAAAACAATAATTGAATGTTTCCAATAAGTATGTATCAGCCTAATTTATAAACTGAGAAAGCAAGTCCTAGTCATTACACACAAACCAAGTTTTAAAGTCTAACTAATGTACAGACTTCTTTAAAACATCTCATCTGTGAAAAATAAGACATTTTTCTCTAGAATTAGCTATTCCCTGACTCTTGTAGTAGGAAGCAACCTTCTCAAAGAACAGCATATCTTCCAGTACTACTTTGTTCACCTTTCAGCTCAATTACATCTAGATTCTCAGAGGTCTTAAAACTGACCAGAAGATGAACCAGTGGCCAGACTCTACGTCAGAATACCCTGATTCACCACCTCACAAGCTTTCTTGCTGCTTCTCAAACCTGCTGCCTGAACTTTGTGTCTCCATATCACCTTGTTAGGTACATGATACTTCTGAAAAAAAGGGTTTTGCTCTTTGTTATCGAGTATCTTTCTTTATTAAAATGGTTATTTACAGCAACTCCAAACTAGGACCCAAAAAAATAAAGAGTGATAATTCTCTAATAAATTACAAGTCATATACAATTTTTAAAACACGGACATATTTTACATTAGGCAGTAGCTACACTGAAAAGGTAGTAAGTGAAATTTTTGCTGAGTTAATAATACACTTAACATGCATGAAAGGAGAAGGCCATCAAGGTAACCTTTCACAAAAGAAAGAATACTCCTATAATTTGAATAATTACCCCTAACTAAGCCATTTTGTAATTTCTGATTTTTAATATCTTTTTTATATTAATGTCACTGAGAAAAGCAAAGTAAGGCAATATAACAGCATTTAGAGAAATGTTTTAACCTAGAAAAGTTTTCCAGGAAGCAAAACCATTTGTCCTTAACCATGACCTACAGGCTATACTTTTGATCTTTAATGCAAAGAATGACTTGGAACCTGAGATCTTAAAAATAAAATACCTTCTCCTTCAGGGGTATATCCAATTCCAAATGTGCTTATTTTGCTTAAATGTTTGGCTTATTATTGCCCTCTCCCTGATAGAATGTAAGTTCCTTGATGGCCGGGATTTTTGCCTAACACATAGTAAATAATTTTTTAATTGTTGAATGAATCCATCAATTATATATAGATATACAGATATAACAGGAATCTTGAATTTTATTTAAACACATACACATATGCATTGAGGAAGTACACCAAGGAAGTACTGGTGGTTACGTTATACTGTAAAATTGTATAAATGGATTAAAATAAGAAAAAATAATTAATTTCTACTCACAAAAATATAGTATATGCTTAAAAACTTACATGCACATGAGACTTTCCTTTAATGTATTCAAATAAATTTAAAAGGCAATGAAGAAGGAAGCATTTTGGAGAGAAATGTATGCACTGCCCAAAGCAGAATGTGATCACAAAAACATTTCTGTTGCTACAACTCAACACTCAGGAATGAAAGCAGCAGGTGCCAAGGGATGTGCTCAACCATGCAATAAACCTCCACACTCATTACCTGCTTTGGAAGTAACAAGCTGCAGAACAAGAGGACGTCTCGTTACGATGCCCGACCCTCGAGGGAGAAAGTCCCTAAAAAATAAGAAATAGATTAATGCATTAAGGAATTCTAATCACCTATAAATAACCCAAGTTCTACAGTAATTTTCACGATTCTCAATCTTTCTATGCATCACTCATCTAAAGTATACTAGACCTGTCTTATAAAAGAAGTATTTACTATATTTTTAAAAAGAGAGGGGAAGGGCCCTTATATCAAATTTTAATCCATGTGCATGATCATAATGACCTCATTGGAATATATCACTCATTCACTTAGATGGAATTAATGAAAGTTTGCATTAAGTTTCCATTATAATCAATTAGCTACTGATTTTCAGAGAATCAGAATTAATAAAAACATTTGATACTGAAATTAGTCCTTAAACTCTTTGTGATGATTCAAAACTCAGAACTCTGCCCTGCTTCAAGATCAATTAGTATTATCAAATACCAACCATTACTAAAAGTAAATTAGATTGTATATTCTAAATATTCTGAAATTCCCCCCTCCAAAAAAAGCCACATATAAAATGTGGGATCAAATAGAGGTAAATATGTGTCTAGAAATTAACAGCAGCAAGGAATATTGAAACTTGAGTTTCATATTTGTTCTTATTCCTGATAAATGGGACTTTTTGAAAAATTAAGATAGTATTTAAAATGGCATTTAAAATGGCATGTTAATATGCATTAGACTGATAAACTGCAGTGAAAAGAGTATAATATACTTAAATGCACTGCCACATAAATCATTACAGTTTCTGCAATGTGAAAGAAGAATTCATAAACATACTTATCACACAATTTTAAATAAATTTAAAATGTTTCACAAACTTTTAGAAGAATTGTTTTAAAAATCAGAGTTCCATTCAAAGTTGGTTTTTGAATCAGCTGCAATGTTTCCCAAAGAGTAGTTCCAGGACCACCAGAAAGTGTTAGGTTCCTACAGATTCAGAATATTCATGGAGAGGCATGTGGCATCTGTTATCTTAGTAAGTTCCCCCAGGGAATTCTGATGCTCACCAAGGTTAGAGAATTACTGGCCTGAAGTCAGGATATGTTTCTTAAAGATTCAGTAAGCAATAATGGGTGGGGCATACGACAAGTTTTGAAGGAAATTTGGCAGAACAGAGCTTCAACATTGTAGCAGTTTGATGCTATTTAAGAATTCCAAAAAAGACATTGATTATGTTTGTAAACTGGACTGTTCCTCTGGGCGTGATACCCTTTGATTGTATTAAATTCAAACGTTTTACATTTACTTGATTAAATCAAGATTAGGGCTTTCATTCAACCACAACAGTAGGGTGTGACTCAGGGTTGGGTCCCAGCCCCCTTGGTGGGCTGATATAAACAGACACTCACTCAAGAAGACACACAGGAAGAAAGAGAGCTCCATAGATGCCAGAGGAGAGAAGGCTCAAACAGCTAAAGCCCCAGGAATAGAGACGAGCCCTATGCCAGCTTACAGCTGAGATCAGAAGAAGTTGGGCCCATGGAGCCTTAAGAGGAAAAAGGAAAGAGAAACCAGGCCAGAGATTGCCCACCATCTTGCTTCAACACGTGGCAACAGACTTTGGTGAAAAAGCAGCCTTGAGCTGGACTCTTTAGGGCCTTGTAACTGTAAGCTTTTACACCCCAAATAAATACCTTTCATAAAAGCCAACAGATTTCTGGTACTTTGCATCAGCACCTCTTTGGCTAACTAATATAGATGTATTTAAGATACTGAAAGAGAAAAACTGCCAACTGAGAAATCTTTATCTGGCAAAATTGTTCTTCAAAAATGAGGCGGGCCGGCTGTATAGCCCAGTGGATAGGGT
>PVKH010016664.1:0-15668 GCA_004027955.1 Chaetophractus vellerosus
TCCAGACTTGAGTGAACCCAATGCATTCATGGATGGCATCCCCACAGCCTTAGGGATGGTTTTGAATGACTTCAGCATGCGTATTTGAGGCATCAACGTAAGTAAGGAGTTTTATAAGGATTTGCCAAAATTCAACCTTGGTGGAAGCTCAAATACATATACGATTTTAAACATTAGCTTGAAACACACTTTGAAAAATCGTAAGTAAGAAAGCATGTGACCCACTTTACCACAAGTTCAAAGCATTCCATTACCCTCAGAACAAGCAACAGATGCTGCCATATAGGTCATATATTCATTTCTACACTGGGCTGCTCTGTTTCAATCTAGATCCAGATCTTATCGCGGTAGTAAACTATTGACATGGATGGATCACTTGTGACAGATCCCCTGGCTCCAGCTTGCATTAGCTGAGGATTTTGCTGTCAGGTTAATCTCACTAAAATATTGTTTTCATCATGTCCCTCCACAGACCACTATCTTTAGTGATTACACACTGCATGTGGAATGAAGTCCAGACTCCTCACACTCACAGTCAACCTGATCCCAAACTACTTCCAACCTTTTGTCCTTTTAAATAATTTCATTCTTTGTGGAAAATATATTACTAATCCTCGTAGCCTTTATATTGACCTTCTCTGAATAGCATGTGAAGGGCCCTAAATTGGACCTAGATGTTTAAGTGTTCTGGGTGTACATGCCTTTGTCTCTGCCTGTTTTCCGTCACTGTAAATGTCTAAGTGCATAGTAGATACTCAAGAACAAATATTCATAGGTTAATTTCCCACTGCGCATTTAATTCCTCTACAACTGTGCTGAAGCTAAAACATATATATATATATATATATATATATACATGGGCACCTGATCCTGTCTTAGGAAGTCAAAGTAGCTTTCATTCTATTCAACACATATGAACTGAGCTCCTACTATGCCTGGCACTTTTCTGGTAATAGATATACAATGTTGAAAGGCAAAGTAAGTGTAAGCCTCGCAAAACATTGATAGGTGACAATAATTACTTTGTAAGTCCCCAGTGGACATCTAAAAATAATGCAAACTTGAAGTTTGTATGTAAAGATGTGTTTTATTCACAACCTCTAGCTTATAAGGTTGTAAATGTTTGGCCTCTCCACTATCAGTAGTTCTTTCAGTCTTAAAGTCACCCATCACTTATGGGACCCACCACCAAAGAGTTAAATGAGAAAATAAGAAGAGGAAATGACAGTACCTATACAGCCTGAGCTCCACCCATCTATTTCAGAAGCCACCATTTCTAATATTCTTTACCAACAGGTTGGCATGCTTTGTTAGCTTCTAACCATTCCCCATGCTTTTGACCATTCTGTGCTGCAAGTGGGTCAGTACCATGTTTGGGTGGCTGATCTAAAGCAGAAGCTTTCTAGTCCTGGCTTTAAGGGTCTTAAAAGTTAGTAAGAAGGGAAGTACAGACGACTTCCCATTCAACTTCATAGTCAGTCCAATAAATGGAACATTGGACCTCTCCTCCTATGGTGGGATGTGCATGCCTGAAGCCAGAAACCTTGCCCAGCACGCCAAGAAGTTGCCTCGGCATTTGCTGCACAGTTGCAGGATTGTTTGTTTATGATTCTAAAGCAAAATGTTTTTCACAGGCCAAGCACAGGTGCTAATCATAGAGTCTCTCCAGCATCTCAGGAAGACCAGGACTTTCAGGGCAGCAGAGGTGCCCAACCTCAATCCCAGATGGGCAGATGCTATGTCACATACATATAAGTGTTTCCTTGCCAGGTCCTGCAACTCAGATTTCATCATTTGTGTAGGCTCTAGCCAAGCGGCTATATTGCTTCATGTAGCCCTGGGGGACTCAGAGTATGACATCACCACTACAAAGGTGCCTGGACTCTGAGAATGTGAATGGGATCCACCCACTCCTGATTTTGGCTTCTGTATAATTCCAGGAGAGGTTATGTAATTCCAGCTAGATGCTGGAGAAAGTACCTCATCCTCCTATCCATATAGCTCTTTGCAATCTGCTCAAATTTCAATCCTTGAGGAATAAGTGAGACATTACCAAGTATTAATCATGGCTAACTATAGAGACCAAAACCCCAAATTAATTGCAGACAAGAGGACAGCTTTGCAGGTAGGTTTAACGTTTTATTAAAAAGGGTTGGTCAGGACTTGGGAATTGTCCTGAATGACATTGCAACAACAGATACAAGCCATTATATATTTTGCCATAACCTACAGAATTGGGTGGGAGAGAGTGTAAACTACAATGTAAACTTCAATCCATGCTAATTGGCAGTGCTCCAAAATTTGTTCATCGACAGCAATGAATGTACCTCTGTAATGAAGGATGTTTAATGTGGGAAAATGTGGGAGGTGTGGGGAGCAGGTCAAAAGGGAGTCCCCTATATTTTTTATGTAACATTTATGTAACCTAAGTATCTTTTTAAAGAATAGGCATAATATGGTGGCATTTTCGGGACATTGGAATTGTCCTGAATGACGCTGCAGTGACAGATACAGGCCATTATATATCCTATCATGACTTACAAAAATGTGTGGGAGAGAGTTTAAACTATAATGCAAACTATAATCCACACTTAGTGGCAATGCTCCAATATGTGTTCATCAATTGTAAGAAATGTACCACACTAAGGAAAGATGTTGTTAATGTGGGAAAGTATGGGAGGGTAGGGCTAGGGAGTAGGGCTTATGGGAATCCCCTACATTTTCTCCTGAATGACATTGTAATTATTTAATCTAAGTATCTTAAAAAAATAAAATAAGAAAGTGAATAAAAGGGTTGGATACTGATACCTGCATCAGTTTGGATCTATCTCAAAGGTACTACACTAAGAGTAGGAAGACAGTCTCAAAAAAGTTACATATTATATGATTCATCTTCTATGACAATCTCAGAAAGACAAACCTATAGGGATAAAGAAAAGATCACTCATTAAGAGGGGTTGGAGTGGAGGGAGGGGTGACTTTAAATTTGTAGTGCAAGAGAGTTTTGGGGTTGATGGAAGTGCCATCTATCTTGATTATGGTGGTGGCTATATGAATCTATATATGCATTAAAATTTCATAGGACTATTCATTATTCAAAAAAATGAATGCTTGTAAAGATTAGTGAAATTAAAATAGGCCTGTAGTCTACTTAATAATGTGCCAAAGGCAAATTCATGTTTTTGATCATTCTACCATGGTTATGCAAGATACTATCATTGGGGGAAGCTGGATGAAGGGCACACAAGAAAACTGTACTATTTTTGTAACCTCTATGAGAGCCTAAAATTATTTTTTTAAAGTAAAAATAATAGGAATTTTAAGTGCATAAACAACAATGTCATTTTCAGTGATTAAATATGTGTGATCTTATTTTGTAAAATAAGATATGATGAAAACAACTTGAAAGAGGTGACTTCTGGAGGCAGAGAACTTCTTGGAATTACAAAGGATTGTCTTCTATATCTGCCTATACTATTTTGGGCCTGGTCTTTTAGATGGAGCAATTAAGTATAACTTATAATAATGGGTATAATTATCATTACTTCCTTTAGTTTGGGTTTTCACATTGCCTATCTTGATTCCTATCCCTAAGTGTCAGAATTGCATTCCTTATGGAACATTGGACCTCTCCTCCTATGGTGGGATGTGCATGCCTGAAGCCAGAACCTTGCCCAGCACGCCAAGAAGTTGCCTCGGCATTTGCTGCACAGTTGCAGGATTGTTTGTTTATACACCTCTTAAAGTCAACAAACTCAAAACTTTAACAATTATTATTATTTCCACACACCCACTCCTACCATGACAATTGTGTTTTTCTATTCTTTTTTTTTCCCCCTGTCTCATTTGGTAGGGAACAAACTGAAGACAGACTTGTTAGAGTCAGCCTCAACAACTCTTTTATTCACAATGTCCAATTATAACTGAGTCTTTCTGATTATAATTTTTATATACATCATGAATCCTTACTTATCATCCCCACTGCCAATTTTGCTAAGGCATTGCCTCAACTGTCAATGTTAATCATCTGTGACCTAGTAAACTTAATATAAATTACATAACACTCAGATTTATCAGGGTTATTTTTTAACATACAAATCTGATTCCAATGTTCAGAACATTGTTGCTCCTACATTAAGTTTAACCTGCATTACATATAAGACAAGCCCTCAAACATCTACACCTTCCCACATTTCCAGCTTAATGTCTCATAACTTACCTTTTGAAATGTATGACCAGAAACACTGAACTACTTATAGTACCAAAATGGAATCTTATAGTACCATCTTACAAGTTGTTTCCTTGATATAAAATCCTCTTCTTCCTCTAGAACTTCTATTCATATCCCAAAACCTGGCATAGTTAAGACTTTCTCTCCAATCTCACTAAAATAATTAATATCTCTTCAGTAATCTGTATATATTTTTATTACTAAATGTTTATTTTGCTTATATATATATATCTTTTACTCTATATGAACCCTGAACATAAACCATGACTTATTTAGCTTTGTACTCTTAGTGCCTAGCACAGAACACAGTGGGTCTCAATAAATGGGCTGTTAAACAGATCAATGACCTAAATATAACAGCTGAAATGATAAAACTCTTAGAAGAAAATATAGGTGAAAATCTTCAGGACCTTATATTAGGCCATTGATCTTTAGATATAACATTAAAAGCATGAGCAACAACAACAACAAAAAGGTAAATTGGACTTCAGCAAAATTTAAAAGTTAGGAGGATTTTGGGAAGATGGTGGAGTAGAAAGCTCTAAGATTCAGTGCTTCCATCAGAACAACTATTTAACAAGCACGAACTGTCTGAAACAACTATTTTGTAACTGTGGAGGTCAGTAGTACACTGTACAGCATCCAGGGAGGATTGGGATGTAAAGGCTGGTAATTACTCTCCCAGCTAGCCCTTTCCGGGGTCCATCCCTTACTCTCACAGCAGGCATGGGCTCCTGGTTAGCTTGTTGGTGACAGAAAGGTACCAAGACCAGAGGTGGGCATGTCCAATTACTGATTATAGCTTTTGATTAGCAACTTTCAGATTGTTAGGGGCGTGGCTCTGAAGGTGGTCATTGTTCCAACCTGCCCTAGACAAAGTTGATGACAGAGGAGACTTAAAGATGTAACTCTTCCCCAGCGCTGTGGAGGACAAGTGCAAGGACTGCATTTGCTGGACAGGTCCGGAAAGCTCAGCTTTGGGAAGCCATGGAAGAGGTTCCTGATGACTTTCCTGATCCCTTCCCCAGGGCACTTTGGAGCTGATCTACATCACATTCCTAGGTCCCTAGCACTGTTTTGGCTGGGAAAGACTGACTTGAGAAACTCCTCTCTGGTGTGTGTCACACAAGAATTTACCCTCCAAGTGAAAGCAGTTTGAGACAATGAAAAGAGTGTAAGAAACTATGGAAGTAGACAGTCTGAGGCAAAGGCTTGCTTTCTTTAAACACTTGGAAAAGGGAGGTCCATCTCCTAGAAAATAGAGAGGGCATTCAAGCTCCTATAAACTGTGGAACTCCAAAGCAGCTAAAAGCAACTAAACAACTAAAAAGCACAAGCCAAGGAAAAGACACAGACACAGAAAAGACAGGGAGGGCTCTGAACACTACATTTGCCTTGGGAAGACCATCCTGATAATAGAACTGAAGCTCAAGAGGCGCTCAGTCTTTTTACCAGCTGTTACAAAATCAAGAAAAAAGACATCTCAGAGAATAAATCCTAGAGTAAATATCATAAAATATTAAAATGTGCAGTGTGCAATAAAAGAGTTCAAAACAAAGAAACAGGAAATGATGATCCATCCAAAGGAGGAGGATAAAAATCAAGAAAATAAAGAAGACCAGAATGTGGAAATACCAAACAAAAATTATTTAAAAATGATCTTAAAAAATGCTCAAAGGGATGAAGTAAAATACAAGAAAGAACTAAAGCATATCAGGAAAACAATGAACGAGCAAGATGAGAATCTCAATAAAGAGACAGAAATTTTAAAAAAGGAGCCAGAGAGAGCTACTGGAGTTGAAGACCACAATGACTGAAATTTTTAAAAAATCCCCAGGAGGGTTTAAAGAGCAGATTGGAGCTGGTAAAATGAAGGAATCAGTGAATGCAAAGACAGGACAGTTGAAATGAATCAGGCTGAGAAGCAAAATGGAAAAGGAATTATAAAAAGTGAAATAGGGGCCGGCTGTAGCCCAGTGGATAAGGGCACTGGTTCACCACATGGGAGGCCCCGGGTTCAGTTCCTGGGGGACTCTCCGAGCAGGCAGACTGCCTTGAGAAGGGCAAGCCACCGTGGGTGGTGCAGAGCCACTGTGGGCAGGGCAAAAAGCCGACACGGGAAGGGCAAAGCCGCCATGGGCAGGGCAAGTCGCCCACGAGCAGAGCAGAGCTGCCCGCGAACAGAGCAGAGCCGCCCACGAGCAGAGCAGAGCCACCCACGAGTGGGGTAAGCCGCCTGCGTGGTGAGCTGACTCTGTGTGTCGCCTCAACAGGGGGAGACAAAGCAGACACAAAAGAACGCAAAAATGAACACAGCAAGAACAAGCAGAAAGGGGGGGATATGTAACCAAAAAAAAATGAAATAGCTTAAGACGCTTCTGGGACACCATCAAGTGCATCAGTATTATTGGAGTCCCAGAAGGAGAAGAAAGAGAAAAAGGGCAGAAAGAATATTCAAAGAAATAATGACAGAGAACTTCCCAATCTTAGCAAAAGAAGTGAATGTGAACATCAAAGAAAGCCAGAGAACATCAAACAGGATAAACATGAAGAAAAATGCATGCTTTATATATTGAACACACTATCAAATGCAAAGTATAAGGAGAGAGTTCTGAAAGCTGCATTAGAAAAGCAACATATTATCTACAAGGGAGTCCCAATTAGACTGCATGCTGATTTCTCATCAGAAACCATGGAGAAAAAAGGAAATGGATTGAAATATGTTAAGTGCTGAAAAAAATAACAAAAACTGCCAACCAAGAATTTTGCATCTAACCAATGGGCTAAAGACAAAAATCAAAAGGGAAATTAGAAAACATCTTGAGGTGAATGAAAAAAAAAAAAAACAACATACTGAAAGTTATGGGATGCAGCAAATGCAGTGCTGAGAGGCAAATTATTGTTCTAAATTCTTACATAAGAAAAGAAAAAAGACTTCAAATGAGAGACCTACCTCAAAACTGGAAGAACTAGGAAAAGAAGAGCAACCAAACCCAAAGCGAGCAGACAGAATGAAATAACAAAGATTTGACAAGAGATAAAGTCAACAGAGAACAACAACAAAAACATTAGAAAGAATCAACAAAACCAAAAGTTGGTTCTTTGAAGATTGATAAAATTGACAAACTTTTAGTTAGACTGACAAAGGAAAAAAGAGAAAAGCTATAAAGAGCAACATCAGAAATGGAAGGAAGGCCCTACTACCAACCCTGCTGAAATAAAAAGGACTATAAAAATTAGGTAACCCAAACAAAATGGACAAATTTTTAGACACACAAAATCCCTCCATTGACTCAAAAAGAAATAGAAGCTCTTAACAAACCAATTACTAGTAAAGTTATTGACTCAGTCATCAAAAATTTCCCAACAAAGAAAAGCCTAAGACCAGATGCCTTCGTAGGAGAGATTTACCAAACATACCAAGAAGACTTAACTCCACTTGGGCTCAAACTTTTCCAAAAAAATGAAGAGGAGGGAACATTCCCTAATTCATTCTATGAGGCCAACTTCACACTCATAGCAAAGCCAAATAAAGATACCACAGAAAAAGAACACTATAGACAAATATGAATATAGAAGAAAAAATAATGACCAAAATAGCAGCAAACCAAATCCAATAGCACATTAAAAGAATTATACCCTATGTACAAGTGGGATTTATCCCTTGTATACAAGAGTGGATCAACATAAGAAAATCAATTAATGTAATATACCACATTAACAGAATGAAGGGAGAAAAAACGCATGATCATCTCAATTGATGCAGAAAAGGCATTTGACAAAATTCAGCACCACTGCTTGATGAAAACACTTAGAACATTAGGAATAGAAGTAACCTTCTTCAACATGATAAAGGGCATATATGAAAAACCTACAGTTCACATCCTACTTAATGGTGAAAGACTGAAAGCTTTCCCTCTAAGACAGTAAAAGAAAAGGATGCCCTGTCTCACCATTGTCATTAAACATTGTACTGGAAGTCCTTTTTTTTAAAATATATTTTTATTAGAGAGGTTGTGAACTTACAAAACAATTACACACATGTCTGGAATTCCCATATAACACCCCTCCACCAACACACTACATTGTTGTGGAACATTTGTTACAGATTATGAGATGATATCATCAGACTATTACCACTAATTATGGTCTGTAGGGTATATTTGGTATATTTATTCCATACCTCCCTATAATTAACAAAGTATGTCTTTGGCATTGATGTGAGACTATTACAGTATTGCTATTAACCATAGTCCATAGGTTACATTAATTGAATTTTTTCCATGCTTCTACACATTCTTACCACCTTGCAATAGTGATGTACATTTGTTCTAGTTCATAGAAGGACATTCTTGAATTTGCAATATTAACCACAGTTCTCATCCACTTCTGGATTCACTATGTTATTCAGTCTCTAGATTATTCTCTATCTTTCTTTCATTTGACATTTACATGCCTAGACTATCCTTTTCAGCTACAATACCATTTATAAAACAGCTTTGTTTATTCTACTCACTATAATGTGTTACCATCAACTCTGTTCATTTCCACACATTTTAAATCATGTTAATTAAAACTTCTACATACATTAAGCATCAGTACACCTCCTCAGCACTCCTCTCATCTCCTAATAACCTATACTATAGGATTTAACTCCATGCATTTATTCTTAGTATTGGGTTTGTATTAGTGAGACCATGTGCTATTTGGTTCTTTGTGTCTGGCTTACTTCGCCTAACATAATATCTTCAAGGTTCATCCATGTTATCATATGTGTTCCAATTCCATTTCTTCTTACTGAAGCATAGTATTCCATCATATGTATATACCATGTTTTGTTTGTCCATTCATTGGTTGATGGACACTGGGGTTATTTCCATCTTTTGGCAATTGTGAATAATGCCACTATGAATATTGGTGTGCAGAAGTCTGCTTGCATCACAGTTTTCCATTCTTCTGGATATATTCCTAGTAGAGGAATTGCTGGATCATATGGCAGTTCTATATTTAGCTTTCTGAGGAACCACCAAACTGTCTTCCACAGAGGCTACACCATTTTCATTCCCACAAACAGTAAAGGTGTGTTCCTATTTCTCCAAATCCTCTCCAGTATTTAAACACAAAGTGTTTAAGTTTGAGGAGATTCCATTTATTCATGTTTTCTTTCTTTGCTTGTGCTTTAGGTGTAAGGTTTAAGAATCCATCACCTACTACCAGGTCTTGAAGATATTCCCCTACGTTTTCTTCTAGGAGCTTTATGGTTCTAGCTATTATAGTTAGGTCTTTGATTCATTTTCAGTGAATTTTTGTGTAAGGTGTGAGATAAGGGTCCATTTTCTTCCATTTGGCTTCTCTCAGCACCATTTGTAGAACAGATTGTTCTGCCCTAGCTTGGTGGGTTTGACAGATTTGTCAAAAATCACTTGACCATTGATGTGAGGGTCTGTTTCAGAACCAGAAATTTGGTTCCATTGGTCTATGTGTCTATCCTTATGCCAGTACCATGCTTTTTTTTTTTTTTTTAACACTGTAGCTAGGTAATATGATTTAAAGTCTAGAAGTGAAAGTACTCCAACCTTGCTCTTCCTTTTTAAGATGTTTCTGGCTATTCAGGGCCTCTTACCCTTCCAAATAAATTTGATAATTGTGTTTTCCATTTGTGTAAAAAATGCTCATGTAATATTTTTTATCAGGATTGCATTGAGTCTATATATCAATTTGCGTAGAATTGACATCTTAATGATATTTAGTCTTTCATGAACACAAAATGTTCTTAGATTTATTTTCATATCAGGCCTTTATCATGTTGAGAAAGTTTCCTTCAATTCCTTTTTTTATTGTAGCATTTTTATCAAGAAAGGGAGCCCTATTTTATCAAATTCCTTTTCTGTATCAATTGATAGGATCATGTGATTTTTCTTATTTGATTTACTAATGTGGTATATTATGTTGATTGATTTTCTTGTCTTGAACAACTCTTGCATGCCTGGTATAAAATCCAGTGGATCATGATGAATAATTCTTTTAATGTGTTGTTGGATTCAATTAGCAAGTATCTTGTTGAGGATTTTTGCATCTGTATTCATTAGGGAAATGGGTCTGTAATTTTCTTTTCTTTTTTGTAATATCTTTATCTGTCTTTGGTATTAGGGTGATATTGGCTTCATAGAATGAGTTTGGTAGTGAACCTCCTTGTTCAATTTTTTGGAAGTATCTGAGTAATATTTGTATTAAGTTTTCTTTGAATGCTTGTTAGAACTCACCTGTGAAACCATCTGGTCATGAGCTTTTCATTTTGGGGACTTGTTTGATGACTGTTTCTATCTCTTTGTAATTCATTTGTTAAGGTCTTCTAGTTCTTCTAGGGTCAGTGTAGGCTGTTCTACATTCAATGTAGCTGAATTTTTCCATTTCATCTACATTGTCCAGTTTGTTCGCATACAGTTGTTCATAGTATCTTCTTATGATCTCTTTTATTTCTGTGGGAGCAGTAGTAATGTCCCCATTTTCATTTTATTTATTTGTATCTTCTCTCTTTTTTTCTTTCAGTCTAGTTAAGGGTATATTGGTTTTGTTAATTTTCTTGAAGAACCATCTTCTGGTGTTGTTAATTCTCTCTTGGTTCATTGTTCTCAATTTCATTTATTTCTGCTCTGATCTTAGTTATTTCGTTCCTTCTACTTGCTTTGGGCATAGTTTGCTGTTATTTTTCTGGTTCCTCCAGCTGTGTAGTTAAGTTATTGATTTTAGATCTTTCTTCTATTTTAATGTAAGCACTGAGGGCTATACATCTCTCTCTCAGCACTGCCTCCACTGCGTCCCATAGGTTCTGATATGTTGTGTTCTTGTTTCATTTGTTTTGAGATATTTATTGATTTTTCTTGCAATTTCTTCTTTGACCCATTGGTTATTTAAGAGTGTGGTTTTTAATCTCTACATATTTGTGAATTTTCCGTTTTTCCACCTTCTGTTAATTTCCAACATTATTCCATTATGATCAGAGAAAGTGCTTCGTATAATTTCTATCTTGTTGAATTTATTGAGATCTGCTGTGTGACCCAACCAATGGTCTATCCTGGAGAAAGATCCATGAGCACTTGAGAAGAATGTATATCCTGCTGTTTGGGGGTACAATGTTCTGTATATGTCTATTAGGTTTAGTCCATTTATCATGTTATTAAAGCTCTGTTTCTTTATTGATTCTCTATCCAGGTGCTCTATCCAATGCTGAGAGTGCTGTATTGAATTATCCAACTATTATTGTAAAGACATCTATTTCTCAGTTCAGTTTTGCCAGTGTTTGCCTCATGTAATTTGGGGCATTCTGGTTGGGTGCATATACATTTATGATTGTGATTTCTACCTTGTGAATTGCCCCTTTTATTAGTATATAATGACATTCTTTGTCACTAACAACAGTTTTGCTTTTTAAAGTCTATTTCATCCAATGTAAGTATAGCTACTCCATTTTTTTTTTTGGTTACTTCATGGATGGAATATCTTTTTCCAACCTTTCACTTTTAATCTAATGGTATCTGTGGGTCTAAAGTGAGTCTCTTGTAGACAGCATGTAGATGGCTCATATTTTCTTATCCATTCTGCCAGTGTGTGTCTTTTGATTGGGGAGTTTAATCCATTAACATTTAATGCTATTACTGTAAAGGCAGTTCTTCACCCATTTTGACTTTTGGTTTTTATCTGCCATATTTTATTTTCACCACTCTTTTACACTTATAATTTCTTTTACTGATATTATCTTCATTTCTAGACACTTTTCCAAATGTCTCTCTCCTCTCCTTTCTTTTCAGGCTGTAGCACTCCCTTTAGTATTTCCTGAAAAGCTAGACTCTTGGTTACAGACTCTTTCAGTTTCTGTTTATCTGTGAATATTCTAAACTCTCCCTTATTTTTTAAAGACAATGTTGATGGATATAAGATTCTTAGCTGGCAGTTTTTCTCTTGCAGTTTCTTAAATATATCATGCACTTCTTTTTTGCCTCAGTGGTTTCTAATGAGAAATCAGCAATTAATCCTATTGGGTATCTTTTGTATGTGATTCATCACTGTTCTCAGAATTCTCTCTTTGTCTTTGGCATTTAACATTCTGAACAGCAAGTGTCTCAGAGTAGGCCTATTTGGATTTATTCATATGGGAATAAGTTGTGCTTCTTAGACATGGATATCTATGCCCTTAAATAGGGTTTGGAAATTTTCAACCATTATTGCTCCAAATATTCCTTCTCTCCCTTTCTCCTTCTCTTCTCCTTCTGAGATTCCTATGACACATATGTTTGCACATCACTTGCTGTCATTCGTTCCCTGAGACCCTGTTCAATTATTCCATTCTTTTATTATTTTTTCTTTTGTGTGCTCACTTTCAGAGGCCATGTTTTCAAGCTCACTAATCCTTTTTACTGCCTCTCTAATCTGCTGTTATATGCCACCAGTGAATTTTTTATTTCATTTATTGTGCCTTTCATTCCCATAAGATCTGCTATTTTTCTATATATAATTTCAAATTCTTCTTTGTGCTCACCCAGTGTCTTCTTAATATCTTTAATCTCTTTAGCTGTTTCATTGAATTTGTTAAGGAGATTTGTTTGGATATCTATGATTAGTTGTCTCAACTCCTTTATGTGATCTGGAGGCTTGATTTGTTGCTTTGACTGTGCCATATCTTCCTGTTTCTTGGTATAGATTGTAATTTTTGTTGGTGTCTTGGCATCTGGCTTACTATATGTATTTATTCTGGGCACAGATTCTCTCTTTAGTTTAGACCTTTCTTGCCCTCCTCCCTTGATGACTGTGTAATAGGAGCCAAGGATTTAGTTGATACAATAAGTTGTGGAGGCTGAAGGTGTTTGTATTGTCTAAGGGACAGATGAAAATTCTCCCAACTTTCTCCTTTGCCAGGAGTAACAACGGAGCCACAGATGTGTGTAGTAATCTAAGCTATGCAGGCCAAGGATGTCTGTAGTTGTCCAGAGATATGGATGAAGCTTTACACTCCTTCCTCCCTTGCCTGGGTGGGGTTGGAGCTGCAGGTATGGGCAGTAAACTAAGCTGTGCAGTTAAAAACTGACCACAGTTGCTCAGGTAGACTGATGTAGCACCTGATCCCTCCTCTCCTGCTGAGAAAGGGAATGGACCCTCTGGAGTGCCCAACAACCTAATCCATGTGGGTTGAAAGCACCTGAAGTTGCCTTGAGAGGCTGAGGGAGTACTGTCCCTTTTGCTCTTTAAGGGGTGGAGATGGAGCCACAAGCACCCAACAGTCCAGTCAGTGCAGGTCAAGAGTGCCTGTAGGTTCCTGGAGAGGCTGAGGAAACACAAGACCCCTCCTATCCTATTGGGCAGTGGGGCGGGAGCCACAGGTGTCAAACTTTTCAGTCTGTATGGACCGAAAGCACCTTCAGTTGCCCAGAGAGGTTGAATAAACACCAGCCCCCTCTTATCCTTTGAGGGGTCAGGGATGGAATCAAAGACACTCAACAAACTAGTCCGTGCAGACCGAAAGCACCTGCAGTTGCCCAGAGAGGTGAGGAAATATAGCTCCTTTTTATCCTTTTGGGGTACAGGGATGGAGCCCCAGGTGTCCAACTATCCAGTCTGTGCCAGCTGAAAGCATCTTCAGTTGTCCAGATAGGTATTGAAGGTCCCCCCTGCTTCCTCTCTGCCAGAGGTGGGTCTGCATCCTAGCCTAGGTTTGCAATCCAATCTGAGTGGACAGAAGCCTGTCACTACTAAAACTGTAATTTTCACTCAGCCCTGCTTCCCCCTTTGCTGGGGGCAGAGTTAAAATGGCAGCTACCAGCCTTTTTCTGACTTGGACAGGTTCAAACTTTACCTGTTCTTAGGCTTATACTTTAGCCAATTGAATTTACTAATCAGTAGCTGAAGTCAGTGTCCAACTGTCTCTTCTTCCCCCATTTTTGGGAAATAGAGCTTCCATCTCTAGCCACGGAATAGCTCCTGAGGCAGCTTGTGCTCGTCCAGTGGAGGATGGGCACCAGCCTCCACAGTGTGGAGTGCTCTACTCATGAATCTTCACTGCAGATGAGCAGTCTCCTCCTTCTATTATTTCAAGGTTGTTGTAAGATGCTCTTCTGGTCTCCTGGACCTCCCAAATATGTGCTTTAGATAGCTCTGTGTGATTACTAGCTGTCCTGCAGGATGAGCTGACCCTGCCACCATCTTACTCCTTGTAATGGAAAATCTTGCTAGAGCAATTAGACAAGAAAAAGAAAAATAAAGTTATCCAAACTGGAAAGGAAGAATTTAAACTTTCCCTATTTGCAGATGATATGATCCTATAAATAGAGAATCCTGAAAAATCTACAACAAAGCTTAGAGCTAATCAATGAATTCATCAATGGGGTGAGGTACAAGATCAATACCCCAAAAATCAGTATTTCTATACACAAACAATGAAAGATCAAAATAAGAAAAAAATCCATTTACAATAGTCGCTAAAAGAATGGAATATCTAGGAATAAATCAAACAAGGACATAAAGGTTTTGTACACAGAAAACTGCAAAAATTACTAAAATAAATCAAAGAAGACCTAACTACGTGGAAGGATATTCCATGTTCATGGATTGGAAGACTAAATATCATTAAGATGTCAATCCTACCTAAAGCAATTTATAGATTCAATGCAATCCCAATAATTCCAACAGCTTTCTTGGCAGAAATGGATAAAGCAATCATCAAATTTATATGGAAAGGTAAGGGGTCCCAAATTCTTCAATGAAAAGGAATAATGAAGCTGGAGGACTCACACTTCTTTATCTTAAATCTTATTACAAAGCTACAGTAATCAAAACAGCATGGTACTGGCACAAGGACAGACATATAGACCTAAGGAATCAAATTAAGAGCTCAGAAATCATCTCTCACATTTATGGCCAACTGATTTTTGTCAATGGGAAAATGACCACTCAATTGTTTTCTCTTCAACAAATTGTGCTGTGAAAAGTAAAAACTGGATCTCCATTTACAAAAAAGAAAAAAAGAGGATCCCTACCATATACCTTATATAAAAATCAAGTCAAAATGGATCAAAGACATAAAAGAAGAGCCAGAGCTATCAAACCCTTAGAATAAAATGTTGAACACCTCTTCAAGACCTTGTGCTAGTTGATGGCTTCTTAGACTTTACACCCAAAGCACAAGCCACAAAATAAAGAGTAGACAAATATTATCTCATCAAAATTAAGAGCATTTGTGTTACAGAGGAATTTATTGTGAAGCAAAACAGCAACTTACACAATGGAAGAAAATATTTGGATACCACATGCCTGATAAAGTTTTAATATCCATAATATATTTTTTAAATTCTTCAACTAAGAACAAAAAGACAAAGATACCAATTTAAAAATGGGCAAAAGACCTACAGAAACAGTTCTCAAAGAAGATTTAAAACTGACCAACAAG
>PVKH010016665.1:0-15668 GCA_004027955.1 Chaetophractus vellerosus
TAGAAATAAACACCATCTTTCTATTCTTAAATTCTGAGAAGAGTTACAAGATTTAATAATCTTTTGCTCATGATGATTTTGGTTGCTAGTCGTCCATAGCAAGAGCCTCAGAGGTAAGCATGGGAGCAGAAGTTGGAAGAAGTGAGCAAACCCTTGCTTTCTGAAGAGAAAATCAAAATGAATTAATCACTCATGATATTTTTTCAAGGACCAAGAGGCCAATTGAGACATTGTATATTGTATGTCTCTTCAGCTTTTAACAGTGGTAGCTATACTCTGGTCTCCTAAATATTCTTGAAATACCATTTACTGCTTAAAACTCTGATGGGGGGATGAGTGCTAGATATGAATATAATGTTATTTATGTATGTGGTGAAATAGTTATTGCAGACATATATTTTTTTTCCTAATGGTAAGCCCAGGCAGGAGAATTTGTCATTTTCATTTTATCCTTGCAGTGTTCTATTGATAATTCTATCTTGTTGGAAAGAACATAGAACTATGGAAAAGCCAGATGCAGCAGAAACAATATAAGAAAATCACACACAAACATGACATCATTTTACCTGATTCTCTGGGTGTCACCATTGTGAACCCACAAACGATTGGATTAGAAATGCAGTTGGCCAATATGAACCAATCTGGGGAAATTCTGAAACATTCTAAGGGAAAATGCTTGGCACAGAATCAATTGTTAATTGTTTTACTGTGCAGCTAATGAGCTTCTACACATGGTTCCTTTAACAATTTTAACAACTGAGAAGCCTGTATTTTCGCTCTCTTGAAAAAGAAATCATCCTGATAGCTTTATTCTTCTCTTTGTGATTCTACTCAGTTCTTACGTATTGTATCTACAATATATATGTATGTACGTATCTTAGATTCTGTGAACAATTTTAGACTCTACCTACACATAAGCGAAACTCTCACTCTACTTCTTTCTGATCATCTCCATCTGAAAACCAAATGTGTTATCTTAACTGCACTTTGATGGGCTAATGCCTCTTGGAGACTGGGTTTCTAGGCAACAATGCAGAGACTAAGGCCAAAGCAAGGAAATAGTTCTCTACTTCAACTGTCAGAACAAAAGGGATTCCTTCACAATGCATTAATCATCATACAACTGGCAAAGTATTGATGTAATTTTTCATAAGCTGTCATCAAAAACATGTCTTTTCAAATGACTATTTTTCTTAAGTCGTTGTTTGATGTTTTTTCTCTTATTCTTAGAGTATACTACCAAGTTTAATGATCTTTCATTCACCCCAGCCTAACTTAAAAGTAGTGTTTTTTCTACTCTGTTTTATCAGTCCCTCGCTCCACTATATGAACAGTCAGTTCAATGATCACATTCTAGAATAATCAAGATAAAAAGGGAAAAATCTTGCTGACAAGGCAGCATGAAACCTTTTCACACTATCAGCAGTGCTTCAGAATCCAGTATTTGCAGTTAAAGGTATTATAAATGTAGAGAGATCACAATTAAGGTACATTTTTTGCTCTTATTCCTGGGGAGATAAGAGGGACTTTTCAAAACTCATTTGTGCTACAGAAAGGGGAAAGTTTGGCCGATATGGAAAGTAATTCAGGAAGGAACAAAGAGAGAATGTAGAACACTATTTGAAATGAAATATTATCTTATGTCTTCTACTGTTTCTGATGAATGGATAATTTCAGAACTATGAACTTGTTGCTTTCTGGGTAAAAATAACAATTTATCTGGGTCATAGAAAGACCATATACAGGGAATGTGCTCATCCAAATTGTATGTGCATTTTTCTGGCATGAAATTTGGAATTCAGTGCTTTCTGTCTTAGGTAACTATATGTCTACAATGTTCAATAATTGTTAATATACATTAACAGAGTCAAAACACAGTTCTCACTCCCCAGCAGCAATCATAGCACATTGATTATAATGGTCCCACAAAACTGTCATGAACCAAGTCCCTTTGCTATTGAGTTTCATTTCTCACAGGAATTCCAAGAATTTCGCCATGACTAGCCTGGTATTAAAGGTGTATAATGCTACGGTCAGTGATCAAATGTGAGTTCATAGACCCTATTGACACACTCACAATTTTCCCAAACCACGAGATTAATAGAGACAACTTTAGAAGTGACACAGAATGGCTTTCACTTTATTAAAAGCATTATGGTTCCTTATCACTCATAGTCTATGTTACATCAATGGGATGTGATTAAATGGCAATGTTCTGGTAGCAGACACTTTTTGGTGACATTTCTCTAAGAACTACATCCTCCTCACAGAGGTGGCTATAACGTCACTATTATACTTTTCTATTCCTACCAGTTAACTCTAACACTGCTGATGAATCCATGCATATATCTGAGTTAAATGTGCTCCCAAGAATTTGGGACTGGAGTCCAGAACTAGACAAAGCTCTTTGTCTAAGAAGTCTGAGACACCAGGCTTGTTTTTCCTAAGTTGTAACCCACTAGTCATTTGCTTGAAATCATGACCCATACACTTAGAACACGTTCTTTGAGAAGTGAAGGGTGGGGCATACCAAGAGGCAAAGAAGACTAAAGTAGATGTACAGAGCAAGGTCGCGGGGTGGGGGGTGAGGGTGGATTGGGTGTAGTCTTTCATAAGGCCCAGCTGCTTTCAAACAAGGTAGATTAAACTTTCTTTATCTCAGCTTGTCAGAGAGAAAGTGAAATGGGTAGAGTGAATGCCAATCACAGAACGGTAAGCAGACACATAGATAATAGATTTTCATTTTAGAGAGACATTCCCTGATTAAAACAGAAACCAAGGAACAAGAATTTTGAAAAGCATATGAGAAAGATAAAAAGAACCCTCAGAAATTATTTGATGTAGACTGTGCATAATGTGAAGTTTGATCATTCCCAGATGCAAGAGATTTAGCAATAGTGAAAGATTTGAATCAAATCATCATTTCAGTCCTGGACAAAAATGGGATAAAAGTGCTAAGGGTACATCAATGATCAGTATTGGAGAACACATTGTTAAAGTTCAAAGAAACAGAGTATCTCATTGTCTTGGACACAGGGAGTAAGAAATCTTTACCGTTTCTGAATGAACTACATAATGTTCCTAATTTGTTGTGTATGATATGTCCAAATTAACTGAATAATAATGTTTATATTTCTCGTTTCAGATTATGAGTTCAGCTATTGAATTCAGCTAAATGAAATGCTCTGTTTTCTGCAGGAATCCCAATGATACTGGGGTATAAAAATAGTTTTGGAACTTTCCTTATAATGTTCTGTTTTAACCTGGTTTCAAACTGGTTTTGCTACAAGTTACACTGGCCCTTTACATACCCACAAGTTACATGGAGCACACACACACAGGTATACAATGCACAACCAGCCCTCACAAACAACAGACATATACACTCCCTGCCCCCAACCTCACTCACATGCACACCTCCACACAGACACACCATTGTTCATGACTTTACTTTTGCATAACAGAGAAAACGGAGCTTAAAATTATTAAATGCTTAATATGTGCCTTCTACTTTGCTCGACTGTGTCATAAACAAGCAGTTCAGTATCTTTTCCAGTGTCAAACAGCTGTAAAGTGGGAGCGCCTGGATGTTATCTATGTTTGATTCTGATTATCATTCCCTTAACTATAACTTTATGTTTTACAAAAAACATTTGACTTAAAGGAAGGTTGTTCACCTGGCTATTTTTAAACTCCCTGCTACCTATCGGATAACCAAGTGTAGTGTTAGAAGAGGAGTATATTATACAATGTATAAAGGCTCTGGAATTTCCATTTGACAACTCTAGGGCCATAGAGAGCCTGAGACAGAGGAACTAGTTTTGTTCATCCCGAAGTTTTCTGTTTACCTTTAAGTTTAAAATGTGCTCATGGGTTCTACCAAGAGTGCCCTGAAAGCCAAGTCACAGAAGGTGGAGGAGAAAGTCTCTGATACTTACACAGATTATTCAAATGGTTACAAAGTCTTCATCATGGTATTAGGACACACGATATTTTAAGAGGAAATAGCATGTAGAGCCAAAGTAAAATTATCAAATGCTTTAATGTTAAGAAGAAATGGAACCAGCTGTGGCTCAATTGGTAGGGCTCTGGATTACCACATGGGAGGCCCCGGGTTCGGTTCCCGGGGCCTCCTTGAGAAGGCAGGCCACCATACGGAGAGCTGACTCAGAGGGATGCCGCAGCAGGGAGAGACAAGCAGACACAGAGAAACGTGAAGCCAATGAACACAGCAAGCACAAGCAGCAAGGGGGGGATATACAAATAAATAAAAATAAATCTTTGAAAAAAATAGAAGAAATGTACAACCTAGGTTGTCAGAAAATAGGCATATATTTAAAATTTTTAAAATGCTGGTACGATCTATGGTCTCTTCATTCAGATTGGGAATTTCTATTGTTTTACCTTCAAGTTTATTGATTCTTCCCCCTCTTTTCTCTATTATGCTGTTAAGCCTATTCATTGAGTTTTAAATGCATTTTTTGTTCCAAAATTTCAATTTGGTTCTTCTTTATATCTTCTATTTCTTTGCTGAGACTTTAAAATTTTGCTGAGACTTTCACTTCTTTCATTTGTTTAAAACACGTTTATAATTGCTTATTGAAGCATTTTATGATGGCTGCTTTAAAATCTTTGCCAGATAATGTAACATCTGTGCCATTTCAGTGTTTATGTCTGTTTATTGTCTTTCTTCATTCGTCTAAGATCTTCCTGCTTCTTGAGATGATGAGTTTTTTTTAATAATCAAAACCTGGACTATTTGGGTATTATGCTCTAAGATTCTGGATCTTATTTAAATCTTGTGTTTTGGCAGGTCTCCTCCGATATCAGCTTCTTGGTTAAAGGTGGTGCCACCTCGTTACTACCAGGTGAGAGGAGAAGTCCAGTTTTCCATGCAGCCTAGGCTGACATCCTGTTGAGGGGTGGGGTGGGGCTCATTATGCCTGCTGGGTGATGGTGGGAGTTCATGTTCTCCAGTGTAACTCCACGGACACTAACCTGACTGGGAGGTGGCATCTCATTACTGCTTCCATGCGCCCTCTACTGACACAGGCATGGGGTGTTGCTGTTGTTTCTTTACTGCAGAGTGACGCTTAAAGTCATCACCCGCCATTGGGCTTCCTTTGACACCACCTTTGCGAAAAGGGGAAGCAGCAGAGCAGATGCTGTGCCTTGTTACTCTTGTTACTCTCCCTGTGTGGTCACCACTGACAGGCAGGGGAGGGAACTTCTTACTGCACAGTGGGGATAAAAGTCCCAGGCCCTCACTTGGACTTTTCTGTAACACCCAAGCAGAGTGAGATTTTTTTCAGTGAAGTTTGGCTGGAGTAGTGCAGTTATTATCTAAAAGTTTATTATCTTGTTAGGCTGTCCTCTCCTAGACATTTGACCAGAGAAAACAGGATTTTCTTGATATTTTTCCATCCATATCCCTTGGTGTTTCTGGGCTTCCAACTTCTTTAGGATTCAGTTTGGGATGTATGAGGCAAAAAGAAAATCCATGAAACTCATTGCCATGTAGTTCTTTGGGATAGAGGCGCTTTGTCCTGCATTCTTCTTTTCACCTTAAGAGTATTTTTATATTTGTTTTATATTATGCTCATGGTTTTTAGTTGTACCTAGAAGGGAGAATAGGGAAAAATAGATCTACTTTATCTTTCCAGAAGCAGAAGTCCTCCTCAAATAGACAGAATAGAATAAACAGAGGCTCAGGGACATGTGGGACTATAAATAAAAATATAGTATAATGTGTTATCAGAGTCCAAGGAAGAGAGAACAAAAAGAACAGGGCTGAAAAAGTTTTTGAAGAAATAATGGCAAAAAATGT
Source organism: Chaetophractus vellerosus (assembly GCA_004027955.1). NCBI lineage: Eukaryota > Metazoa > Chordata > Mammalia > Cingulata > Chlamyphoridae > Chaetophractus > Chaetophractus vellerosus. The sequence goes on from PVKH010016665.1 coordinate 5,828, forward strand.
CCCAAGTTTGGCAAAAAACTTAAACCTACAGATACTGGAAACTGAGATAACTCTAGCAGGATAAACCAAAAGAAATCCATGTCAAAACACATCATAATCAAACTTCTGGAAATGAAACAGAAATAAATAATCTTGAGAGCAGCAAGAGGGAAATGACACCATACTTACAAAAAAGATTATTCAAATGACAGTGGATTTCTCAACAAAAACCCTGGAGTCCAGAAGAAAGTGGCACAGTATTTTTCAACTGCTGAAAGAAAAGAAGTGTCAACCCAGAATTCTACAATAAGAGAAAGTATATTTCAGTGATGAAGAGGAAAGTATAACATTCTCAGATGAAGAAGAACTAAGAGAATCTTTTGTCAGTAGACTTATCCAAAAGAATGGCGAAAGAAAGTTCTCCAAAGAGTAAATAATGTAATCTAAGTATCTTTTTTAAAAAATTAAAAAATTTTTAAAAAAGAATAAATAAATGTGTTTATGACATTGTCCATAACCTTATAAAGTGTTTTTGTTTTCATGTGTTTAAATCTCTCAAGTTTTCCATTATGTCCTCTTCATTATGGACTTTATGTGTCTAATGTTTTGTTAAGCAAAGTCTTCACCACTTCACCCCACATGTTTCAAATAAATATGATTTAATTAAAGTGCAAAAAAAAAAAGAGTAAATAATGATTAAAGAAGGAAACTTGTGTCAATAGGAAGAAAGAAACACAGAAAAGAGAAAACTTGTGGGTAAATACAATATATTTTCCTTCTCTTGAGTTTTCTAAATTATCATTAACCACTGAAGCAAAAATATAATCTGGTCTAACATGATTCTCAAAGTATTTTGAGTAAATATTTTAAATAATTACATTATAAATGGAAAAGGATAAAAGGACATAAAGGAAGAGAAGGTTTCTAAAGCTAACTTGAACTGGTAAAAAGTTGATATCAGTAGATTTTGAGACTACCTTAGACTACAAGGCATGTGTATATAATACAACACCCAGAGCAATCAAGAATATAGCTAAACAAAGAGATAAACTGAAAAACATTAACAATAAATCAAAACAAAATTCTAAAAAGTGTTCAAATAAATAACAGGAAGGCAGGAAAGAGAACAGAGAGAAAAAACAAACAGAAAACAAAAAAGAAAGTGTTAGACCTAAGCCCTAAAAAAGCAATAATTACATTAGATATAAATGGTCTAAATACAGCAATTAAAAGATTGGAAGACTATATTAAAAAATAAAGAAAATACCCAACTACATGCTGACTACAAGAAACCTAAATTAAATATAATGAAATAGGTAGGCACAAAGATCAAAAGTAAAAAAAAAAAGCTGACACCTATAGTAGAAAACTTTAACTCCTTTCTCTCAATAAATGATAGAACAAATAAATGGAAAATCAGCAAGAATATAAAAGAATTCAACTTCATCAACCAAAAGGATCCCACTGATATTTATGGAGCACTCCACCTAACAAAAGCCGAATCCATTATTTTCAAGCATCTAAGTATTATATACCAAAATAGATGATAAGCTAGGTCACAAAACAAATCTTAACAATGTTAAATGAACTGAAATCATACAGAGAATGTTCTCTGACCACAATGTTATCAATCAGTATAGAAAGAAAAATCTCCCTACCTTGGAACTAAACAACAAACTTCTAAATAATCTATGGGTTATGAGGACATCTCAATGAAAACTTAAAAAAAAATCACTGAATGTAAATTAAAATACACTATATCAAAACTTTTGGACCACAGATAAAATAATACTGAAAGGGAAATTTATAATGCCGAAGGCTTACAATAGAAAAGAGGAAAAATCTTAAAGCAATAACCTCAGCTCCAACAACAAGAAACTAGCAAAAGGAAGAGCAAAATAATACAAAACAAGTAAAAGTAAGGAAGTAATAAAAATAGGAGCAGAAATCGGTGAAATTGAAAACAAAGATACTGTGGGGAATCCAGGGTCCCCCTAAGTCTTCATCACGTAGCTGCCTGCATGACCTAGACATAAGTTAAAGGTTAACAATCCTCCCTGGAGGGGAGAGTTTGTACAGATGTTATCATAAACTACAATCTTCCGAAAGTTGTAAATTTCCTTGGTAAACTACTTCCTATGAGCAAGCGCAGTGAAAACATCACCACACCCCATGCATATGCTTCACGTGACCCTAGCCAGGAACTCTGTTTTCATATCCTATGGACTATCCTTGTTCTGAAATCCCTTATGTATCACCTCTCATTTTCTCATCTCTTTGAGGAGTGCTAACTTCATTCATTCTTTGACTGGCCACCATGAAAGAAACTCTCCTAATAAAGCTTATGCCTGACTAAATGATGGGTGTGTTCTTTGTTCTGCGGCCATACCAACTTATGCCCTCCAGGAGTTGGGTTGTAACAGATACAATAGAGACAATCAATGAAATAAAGAGTTGATTTTTTAAAAGATCAATGAAACTAACAAATTTATAGCAAAACTGACAAAGAAGAATATTTTGTCAATATCAAAAATGAACGAAACAGGATACTGCTATGGGTTCAGTAGTAATCAAAAGGATAATAAGGGGATATTATGAACAACTCTATGTACATTATTTTCCACAAATCTACAATACGGGCCAATTTTTCAAAGATCCAAATGACTATAGCTCACCCACTATGAAATAGGTAATTTGATTATCCATATCAATTGAGGATATTGAATTAGTAATTTAGAAACTTATGTAAAGTAATCTTGAGGCCCAGCTGGTTTTACTGGAGAATTCTACCAAACATTTAAAGAATTCATACCAATTCTAGAAATTCTCTTCCAGAAAATAGAAGAGGAAGAAACACTTCCAATTAATTTTATGAAGTCCATATTACTCTGATGCCAAAATTAGACAATATAAAAATATTTACAGACCAATATTCCTTATTAATATAGACCTAAAAATCCTTAACAAAATATTAGCCCATGAAAGTTAGCAATATATAAAAGGAATCATACATGATGACATAATTCAAAATGTATTCATATTAAAAAACTATCTGAAAACTAGGAATGGAGGGGATCTTTATCAACTTGATAAAGTTCTCCTATAAAAAATATGCAGCTAAATAATACTTAATGATGAAAGACTGAATTCTTTTCCCCTAGTATCAGGAACAATGAAATGAAGTCTACTCATCACAGGTATTCATCATGGTACTGGAAATCCTACCCAGCACAGTAAGGAAGAAAATAAAATAAAAGGTATGTAGCTCAGAAAAGAATAAATAAAACTGTTCCTATTTTTATATGACATGATTGTCCATAAAAGATCCTAAGGAATCTACAACATCCCAAACTCTTAGTACTAATAAGTACATTCATCAAGGTCATATGAAATAAGAGCAACATATACAAAATTTATAGTTATACATACATTAGCAATGAATATGTGGAAATGATGTTGATGAAAGAATTCATCACTGGCAATATCTTCTGTATGAGAAATGAGAAAGAAAGTCTATCAGGTAGAATGAAAATGATATCAAATGGAAATATGGATCTACAAAAGGAATAAAGAACACTAGGACAGGTAACAACATGTAGAAAATATAAGATTTTTTTTCTAATTATTTAAATCTCTTTAAAAGATATTTTTCTCTTTAAACAAAAATACAAACAATTCAGTTTGAGGTTTATGACATTTGTAAAAATGAAATGTATGGCAACCATAGCAGAAATGTCAATAGGTGAGAAATAGCTATAGACTATTGTATGTATTTTTAATACAGTAATATGACGTGCTATAATATATATGACATATATACATATATAATTCATATAGACACAAACATGCATACTTGAAGATAGACTATGCTAATACCTATATATATACTTGAAGGTAGACTATGATAAGTTAAAGATATATACTAAAACCTTAAACTAACCACTAAAATAACTAAACAAAATTAAACCTATTAATCCAAAAAAAGAGATAAAATAAAATCATAAAAAAGCAAATAATGTAAAAGAAGACAGAAGGGACAAAATAAAAAGCAAGTAATGTAAAACAAGAACAGATGGGACAAAGAGAAAATAACTTGCAAATGAAAGATTCAAACATAACCATATCAATAATTATATTAAATGCAAACTGTTAAAAAATTAAAAGGCAGAGATTTTTAGACTGAATAAAAATGCATGACCCCAATACATATTGAACCAAAGAAATGTATGTGAAAGGTAAAGACATAAAGAGGTTAAAAGTAAAAGGATCAAGAAACATATACCATGTTTTCTTTACTTCCATAAGAAATTACTAAAAAGTTTAATATTTTAAAGATTTATTATCTCACAGATTTTGTGGGTTAGAAACCAGTGGCTCAATTGCTTTGTTTAGAATCTCACAATGCTGAAATCAATATGTCAGCAAGACTGTGCTCTTAATAGAGGCTCTGGGGAAGAATCTGCTCCCAAGCTCACTCAGGAGGTTAGAAAGATTCAGTTCTTCCTCATGCTTAGATGACCTCCCAAATGTACTAGTCAGCAATAAGGTGTTGATCCTTTTCACACTTCAAATCTCTGACTTCCCTTTCTGTCTTCCTCTTATGTTTTTAAAGGCTTCTGTGATTACTAGGCCTACTGAGATAGCCCAGGATAACCCCTGTCTTATGGCCAGCTGATTATGAACAGTAATTACATTTGCAAAGTCTCTTTTGGCATGTGATATAACATAACCAAAGGGGTATTACCAAGGGCAGAGAACATAGGAGCCAAAATCTGTCTAACACATTATACTAACACTAGTCTACAAAGCTAAAATGACTATATTAATACCAGAAAAAACAGATTTAAGGGGAAAGAATAGTATCAGGAAAAAGGAAGGTCATTTCATGATGACAAAGGAGTCAATCAATCAAGAGGACATAGCAATATTCACACTTATGTCCCTAGTAACACTATTTCAAGTTATAAGAAGCCAAAACTGATAGAAGTATAAGGAGCCAAAATTGGAGTTGAAGATTTCAATATCAGTCCCTCAATAATTCATAGAACAATAGAGAGAAAATCAGTGAGGATATAAAAATGCAATGAACTTGCTTTACTTAGTTGATATATATAGAATTCTCCACACCGAAACAGCAGAATACATATTCTTTTCATGTATACAAGGGAAAATTACCAAGGTAAATATAATCAAGGCATATAAAATATGTTCTCTTATCACTATGGAATTAAATTAGGAATTAATAGAGAGATATCTTAAAAGTCCCCAAATATTTGAAAATCAAATAACATATTTATAAATAACCCATGAGACAAAAAATCAAAAGCAAACAAGAATATATTTATAACTAAATGAAAATGAAAATACAACTTATTAAATGTTGGGATGCCATTAAAGTGGCACTTATGGGTAAGCTTATAGCATTAAATGCCCATCTTAGAAAAGAAGAAAGGTCTCAAATCAAGAACTTACCTTCTACCACAAGAAACTAGAGAAAGGAGAGCAAATTCAATCAAAGCAAATGAAAATGAAGTTATAATGATAAGAGTGGAAATTAGTGAAATAGAAAAGAGAAAGCCAATAGATGAAAAAACATGATTCTTTGAGAAGATCAATAACATTGATAAAATTTTAGATACATTAATCAGGAATAAAAAGAAATATGCAAATGACCACTACCAGGAGTGAGATAGACTAATCAAGAATGAAAAAAAAAAAGTATCAGGAGTGAGAGAAATGACATCACTACAGAACCTGCAGATATTAAAATTTTCATAAGAAAATAATATAAACAACTTTATACCAATACATTCAATCTGTTAGATAACATTCACTAATTCCTTGAAAGATACAAACCACCAAAACATACAAAGAAATCAATAGCCCAAATAACCCTGTATCAATTAAAGAAAATGAAACTGTAGTTTAAATGTTTCCACAAAGAAATTCCAAAATTATATGACTTTATTGTTGAATTCTACAAAATATTTAGAATAACAAAAACCAAAACAATACCAATTCTATAAAAACTCTTCCAGAAAATTTAAGAGAAAATAATACAATCCAATTCATTCTATGATGCCAGACTTGCCCTGATACTAAATCTGGACCAAAAAACACAAGAAAAGAAAACTACAGCTTTTTAATTCCCCCACCAACATAGATAAAACAATTGAATCAAAAGGGTAACAAATAGAATACAACATTATAAAATATGGATAATCTCCCAGGAATGCAGGTTAATATTCAAAAATCAATTATTGTACTTCACAATATTAACAAACTTAGAAAGAACAAAACATATGATCATCTATCTCAATTAAGTAGACACATTTGCAATTATCTGTTTATCTGTTCCTGATTAAAAAAAAAAACTCTCACCAAAGAAGAATTAGAAGGAAACTTTCTCAACCTGACAAAGAGCATATACCAAAACCCTATAATATATTTAATACTTGTAGCAGTTTGATATTGTTAATGAATTCCAAAAATAGATATTGGATTATGTTTGTAAATTGGGTTGTTCCTCTGGATAAATTAGATTGTATTGGATCCAGAGGTTTCATTTTTACTTGATTAAATTATGATTAAGGCTTTGATTGGGCCATGTCAGTAACAAAAAACAAGGCAGATGAGTGAGAGTTTTGATACAGAGCCTGGGGAAATAAATACATGGAGGAAGACACAAAGGAGTTTTTGATCCTGGAGCCTGGGAAGAAGGCACATGGCAATGCAGATAAGTAAGGAGGCTCCATTAGACATGGTAGAGGTCCTGGCAAAAGAGACGAACTGTAAGCCTGACAGTTTACAGCTGGCCTTGTGGAGAGAGCAGAGCAGTGAGCCTGGAGAGGAACAAGCCCAGGAGAGAGATGAGGCTTATCCCAGCCTACAGCTGATATTCGAAGAAGCTGGGACCATGAAGCCTTAAGAGGAAGAGGGAGGCTGAACCCTTGTAGATGTCAGCAGCCATCTTGCTCCAACATGTGGCAACAGACTTTGGTGAGGGAAGTAACTTACACTTTATGGCCTGGTAACTCTAAGCTTCTACCCAAATAAATACCCTTTATAAAAGCCAACAGATTTCTGATATTTTGTATCAGCACTCCTTTGGCTGACTAATACAACAGTGAAAGACTTCCTCTCTAAGATCAGGATCAAGACAAAGATGCCTGCTCTCATCACTTTTATTCAATATTTTAAATAAATTAATAGTATTTTTCTTTAGATGATGTAATCATCTATGTATATAATCCTATGGAAGCCACTAAATAAAATTACTAGACCTAATAAATGAGTTTTGTATGGTTATAGGATGTAAGTTTGATATATAAAATCAACTGTATTTCTACATACTAGCAATGAACAATCATATATTGGGGGGAAAGGACCATTTATAGTATAGACCCAAAAATGTGAAAGACTTAGGGGTAAATGTGATAAATTATGTGAAAGACTTGAACACTAGAATATAGAAAATATTGCTGAGGGAAATTGAAGGCAACTTAAACAAATGGAGAATAAACAATTTTTATGTTTAAACACTCAATATTGTTTAAAACTCTTTGGCAATTTTTGAAAATATTAAAGAAAAACAATTCATATGATCTACCCATTGTACTCAACATTTATCCAAGAGAAATGAAAGCATATGTTCATAAAAAGTTGTATACACGAACATTCATAGCAGCCTTATTTGTGATAGCCACAAAAACTGGAAATCACCCAAATGCCCATCAAGAGGTGAATGGATAGGGAGACTTCCAGGAAGATGGCATCAAAGTAGGTAGGCAGAGCTCAACTCTCTCATAAAAAACAACCAAGAAAGAACAAAAACCTACCCCAGGGAGCTGCTTTGGGGTTTTATAGAACAGGAAAGTAGTATGCATCATCCAGGAGGGAACAGGACAAAGAGACAAAGAAGCCAAAGGAAACTGTGAGTTACTTGCCCTTGAGGCTGGAAATGGTACATATACCCCGCCCTCAAGGAAAATAGCCTTGGTAAAACTCCTGGGTCATAGCAGCTAACTGAGTGAGAGGGGACATTCCCTGGGAGGAAGAGGGGTCTGGTAGAGGGTGGAGAGTAGTTTCTTTTTAGTGAGTTTGGCCAGGTGAGCCCCATTTGAGTCTTGAAATGGACCCCTATCAGCACTGAGGTGGCCCCTCTGTCTTCTGTTCCTTTTCTTTCATTCCGCCTCTTCTTGCTTTGTCTTAATTTTTGCTCTCTTTTTTTTCTTCTCTTCCTATCTTTTTGGCCTTTTAACTCATTCTATTCTTTTCTCTAATTTGATTCTTGTTTCATTTTTTCTATTCCACCTTTTTATTCTTATTCCTTTGTATTGTATATGATTTTTTACTCATATTATTTTTTTTAAAGATTTATTTATTTTATTACATATCTCCCCTTCCCCCCCGCTGCGGTGACACGCCGAGACTGGTCACTGCACAGGCGCGGCTTTCCCCGTGCTTGTGGGCGGCTTCTGCTTCCATTCATGGCTGGCTTTCAGTTCGCAGGTGGCTGGCTGTGTTCCATTCACGGGCGACCTGCCCTGCCCGTGGCGGCTTTTTTGCCCTGTCCATGGCAGCTTTTTGCCCTGCCCACGGTGGCTCTGGCCCACCCATGGTGGCTTGCCATTCTCAAGGCAGTCTGCCCGCTAGGAAAGGTCCCTGGGAACCGAACCCGGGGCCTCCCATGTGGTATGCCGGTGCCTTATCCACTGGGCTATCGAGCCGGCCCCTCATATTATTTCTTTTACTAGCTCTTGTATTATTTCTCTTCTACCTTTTCATATTATTATTACTATTATTCTTTTTTGGTCTTTTTCTGTCTTTCCTTTTCTCTGGTCCTAATTTTTTTTCAAGGGAACACAGACAACTGCAAGGTTATAGAATAAGAGGAACCAAGTGTCAAAAAAAGAACCTTACCACATGCACACAAACAACAAAATAAAACCATAAAGTAGAAAGAGACGATAACCAACTGAATAAGCCCATCAAGAGAAACAGATGCCTAAATACCAACCAAAAATTACAAGCCATACTAAGAAACTGGAAGACATGGCCCAGTCTAATAACCAACTAAAAGACAGGAGGAGATGCAGAACATGGAACAACTAATCAAAGATGTCCAAACAAATGCCATGAATCAAATTAATGAAGTGAAGAAATAGATAAAGGATATTAAGAAGACACTAGGGGAACATACTGAAGAAATTGTAAACATACATAAAAAGATAATGGATCTGATGGTGATGAATGGCACAATGCAAGAAATCAAAAATGCACTGGAAGCATTCCTCTGAAAAGGCAGAGGAAAGAATCAGTAATGTTGGAGACAGTACATCTGAAATCAGATACATGGTAGAACAGATAGATAAAAACAGAAAAAATCCTGCAGGGATTTAGGGATTTGAATGACAATATGAAATGCACAAATATATGCATTATAAGCATCCCAGAGGGAGAAGAGAATAGAAAGGGGGAAGAAGGAGTGTTGGAGGAAATAATGGCTGAAAATTTCCCAACTCTCTTGAAGAACATGGATGTATATGTCCAGGATGCACAGTGCACCCCAAACAGTATAAATACTAACAGGCCTGCCCCAGACATATACTTATCAAATTTTCCAATGCTGAAGACAAAGAGAGAATACTGAAAGCAGCAAGAGAAAAAAGATCCATCACATACAAGTGAAGCTTAATAAGATTAAGTGCTGATTTCTCATCTGAAACCATGGTGGCAAGAAGGCAGTGTTATGACATAGTTAAGGTGATAAAAGAAAAAACTGTCAGTCAAGAATTCTGTATCCAGCAAACCTGGCATTCAAAAATGAGGGAGTTCAAAACATTCACAGATAAACAGAAAT
>PVKH010016666.1:0-15664 GCA_004027955.1 Chaetophractus vellerosus
GTATCCCCTTATCTTTAAGTCATACTGTTAGAGGTTCCCTATTGCAAACTTCAGAGATTAACAGACTGTGACATAAAGAAAGTAGCTTACATGGGAGAATACATGCAAGAATGCAACCAACTATCTCCTCACAAGGACCACCACATGATGATGGAGCAGAACAAGATGAGGATCTCCACTCCCTCCTGGCCAAGGCTTCCTCAGCCCCTCTTGCACCCAAGAATACCCTACCTCCTAGCCCACCATCCCCTAGCCATACAAGAAAAGAAATTTGCTTTTATAGCCCCTTATTGGCCCCAGGCTATGCTTGGACCCTATCCCCTTCCCCATGAACTAACCTTTTCCCACCTATTGATGTACTATATAAATTCACATCTGCACCTTCCAGGGGTGGGCTGAAGTCTCTCTTCAAACTCCTGCCATGCCAGCAGGGGAGAGGAAGTCTATTCTTCAGACCCTCTGTTGGGAGAGCTTCCCAATAAGCTTCCTGCCTGCAATCATCAGTCTCTGCATCCCAGTAAGAGCCACCATTTTTCCCCAACACATACTCTTTACTTTTAAATTTAATTTTTTGAAAAATTGGAAGCCACTAAAGACAAGTTCCTAGCATTCAAAACCTGTTGTTTCCCTTAGAAAAGAGCAGCAGACATTGATTTGAATTCTGAGAAGGGTGCTGCCTGGGAATATGTCACTCTGGTGGATTATGAAACATGATGAACAGAAACATGTTTTGCCTTTGATATCCAATCAAAATACCTTACTGAGATTCAGAAAACAGAGGCTCTCATACTTTCTCTGAGAAAAAAGTAAAGAAAACCTATAGAAGATACAGATACTTCCTTGCAATACTTCCTTTTTAAGGGTTGCAAAACAATTTTAGAACAGGCACTGTATTTTCTACACTATTACTTATCTGTTCAGTTATTTCTACATCTTGTCTGATAGTTTAACTAATATTAAAATTTGTACAAAAATATTAAAATTATTTTAAATAATCCAGGATTCTAGGAGCTTTACCTATGTGTTATAAGCACTAATGTTCTTGATGGGCTCATCATACTTTCACTTGTGAGACACTATTTGTGGAGTACAGTAGACAAACATATCTTAGGAAAAGAACATCCTAGCATAGTGAGATAATACAAAATATTATAGTTCTACAGTATGCACAGTGTCAGGTGATTAATTTCTAAGAAATATGTCATCATAGTTTAGATTGCAGTGCATCTTTTAGGAAATAACATTCCAAACTGTAATAAGATATTGACATTTATCACTCCCATATAAAATGCATAAAAATTTTGATGGTAATATAGAAAAAGAGATTGAAGTTTAAGGTAAGGGGGCAATTGAAAGGCCAAATTACAAATCCTTCCCACCCTTATAATTTCAAGAGTTTATCAGATTAAAACTGAATATCTTTATCTCATCCCTTCTTCTTCCCCTCCTCCTCCTCTTCCACTCTCCCATTTCTCTTCCTTCATATCCCTTTTCTTCTTCAAGTTTTAAAACAGGTTGTAGTATATAAACATATAGGTTACTCAAAAAAGTGAATTTCACTTACCAATGGAAGGAAAATATTCAACTTCTCAGCTAATTTTAGATTCTCATGCCTGCTCATTCTGTGACTTATATCTCTACATCTCCACCCCCCATCTAACCCTATCCTCCCCCCCAAAAAGTTAAAATGTTGGGAGGATTCCACTGATGTATAAATTAGGTAAACAGTAGCATTTAAAGGGAAAAGAATTGAAATAGAAACATGCTGCTTGATACATGGGAGTCAAAGCCAAAGACTCCATGGCATGAAAACAAAGGCAAGATTTCAAAAATTCATGTCAGAAGATAGCTTTAGATAAAAAGTTATATATTTCCCTTTATTTAAATGGGAATGGAGTCCCTGGAGAAAGACTTCTGTTTAAAATGATATAATGAATATATGATTAAAAGTTACACTGTGTTTCTTGAGGTATTTAAGAAAATTTCAAGGACTTAATTGGCTCTCTAAGGTTTTTAATTTCCCAAGAGTTACAATTAATAGAAGGAAAAATGGGATAACTGTGTGGAAAAAGCAGAAAATATGTTCTCTAAAAACAAAACAAAATAGAATTGATTCTGACATTCAATATTTTAGCAAGGGAATCATTTTAGAAGAAAATATTACTCAGACATAGTTGTTAGGAAAATAATATATCAAAGGACTTTGAAGTACTAAAGCAAGCACTCATATAAACCAAGCCCATTCCTTGAATTCCTTGGATTTCAAGAAGACCATCAAAGAAGATTGAAACTGCTATTTTTATAAGGCTTCTTAGAAATTAACCCAACCACACATCTCCTGAATGTTATTTATTCCAATCTAACATGTGTCTGCTAATAGATAAGGCTTTTGCTTGAGTTGAAATTGCATTATGAGGGATTTTGGTAGCAATGTTTCACACTGTTCATTTACACATACTTCTAAATCTGAATAAAGTTTTTTTCTTTATATTTAAAATATTTTTTTCTCTTAAACCCAAGATTAAAAGCTAAGTGATCAGGTGGTAGGTGTAGGGATTGGGTGATACTCTGAGGTTGAGGTAAAACAAAGATAATTGAATATTGTGAAGTCTTAGCAAATTCTAAGAACCTGTTACATTCTTCATATTTTGATATATACATCATTCCAAGTCTGTATGTGAAGAATAGATAGAGAGATTAAATTTCCTAGATCCATATTTCATTTCCTCCTAAGGTGTATTAGATCAAAGACAATGAGCCTACAGGACTTTATAAAAGTCTATGTTTGCAGGCACTCAGGTAACAAGAATTAAAACACAAATTATTACATTCAAGAAGTCAATCACATCAATTATCTTCTATAGGTCTATGAAACTTCTGAAGTATATGAAATATTATCTTTAAAACCATATATTTTTAGTAAGTGGGCTCATATACCAATCATTAAATACATTAAAAAGTTCCAGGGGGCAGCTGTAGCACAGTGGATAGGGGGCCATTTCACCACATGGGAGGCCCTGGGTTTGGTTCCCAGGGGCCTCTCTGGGTGGGCAGACCACCTTGAGAAGGGTAAGCCACCATGGGTGGGGCAGAGCCACCACGGGCAGGACAAAAAAAAAGCCATTACGGGCAGGGCAAGTCACCTGTGAACGGAGCAGAGCCACCCGTGAACCGAAGCAGAGCCGCCTGTGAATGGAAGCAGAGCCATCTGCAAACAGAGCAGAGCCACCTGCACAGTGAGCTGACTCAGCATGTCACCGCAACAGGGAGAGACAGAACAGACACAGAACAACACAAAAATGAACACAGCAAGAGCAAGCAGAAAGGGGGGATATGTAACCAAAAAAAAGTTCCAAAATGACTCTATTAATAATAACAACTGATATTAAATTGAAATTATTCATATATAGAGTATTTTTAAGGCATAAACAGGATTTGGCATATAGAAAAAATTAATATTTTTTAAACTAAATTAGGATAGATTTTTGTGGAGCAAGAAGTCTTTGTGTGTCAATATCTTAATCAGATGTCAGGTTAATTAAACTGTTAGTTCTCAATATATTAAACTGTTATATTTATAAATATAATTTTGGGGGAATCAAAGTTATTGAGGAACGACTATGATGCAAAAAAATCTTTACCCATTTTAAGTATATAATTGATGGTTTTTGGTAGATAAACACTCTGGTGTAATTATTATTATAATCAAAATATAGAACGTTAACTCCCCAAATCCCTTTTTTCCCATTTCCAAGAAATCTCTAACTACAAGTTCCAACTCCAAGAAATTGCTGGTCAGGTTGTGTTTTTTTTCTATATAATAGATATAATAGATATGCTTTCTCTAGTTTCATGAAAATGAAGACATACAATATGTGTTCTTTTCTTGTCTATCAAGCAGAATAATGTTTTGAGAATCATCTGCATTGTTGCATGGATCAGTAGTTTGTTCCTTTATATTTATGAGTAGTATTCCATTGTATGGATATACCATACATTGATTATCCATTCACCTGGTATTAGATGGAATGGTGCCTCTAATAAAGACATTTTTAACACTAAACTTAACCCTATATATGAATATGAGTACATTTGTATATAGGATATTTGAATATCTTATTAGGTAAGGTGTGATCAAATTGAATCAGGGTGGACCTTACTCTAATATAACTGGAGTCCTTCTACACAAGGGAAATCTGGTCACAGAAGGGTAGAGACAAATGGCAATGTGACTGTGGCTGAGACTGTGTAATAGATTGCCAGCAATCACCACCAGAATGCTACACAATTTAAAGAAATCAAGTACATACCAGGACCTTGATTTTGGACTCCTAACATCCCAAACTCTGAAACAATAAATTCCTGAAATAATAAAAACCACTAGAAAGTGGTTTTTGTTACAGCAATCTTGGCAAAATAAGACACCGGTGCTGAATGTTTTGGTTATTTCCAATATTTGGCTATTATGATTAAAACTGCTATAATCAGGAGAGTAAAGGGTTTTGTGTGGACATAACTGTTCATTTTGCCTGGGTAAATTTGTAGGAAGGGAGATTTCCAACCCATAAATCTGGGATATTGTTCCATTTATTAGCATCTTCTCTAATTTTTCTAAAGAATATTTTATTATTTTCATTGTCTTTATGTCATTTTGACTTCTTTTGTTGAATTCCTAAATATTGGATTCTTTCAACAATATTTTAAATGGAGCAAATTTCTCAAATTCAATTTTGATTTGAATATATAGAAACTCACTTATTTTTTATATAATGATTTTATAAGTATTCCTTAGAAATTTTTATATACACAAACATGCACCTGACATGAATGGCATTTCCCTTCCTCCTTTCAAATCTGGATGCCTTTAGCATCTTAAATTTTAACCATTTATTAATTCATTTATTTTTGAACTTTTTCCTTCTTTTATTTTTTATTTTTTACCTTTTACCTTTTAGGCTATGTAAACCTGGAATTTATATAGTATTGTATGTGATAGAATTCTCCAGGAAAATATTGAATAGAAAATTTTCATCAGATTTGTAAAGATTTGTCCAAAATTACTTCAAGTTTCCTGTTTGTTTTTAATATTTCTCTAATTTTCTCCTTTTGGGACTCCTGCCTGTGTGACCTAAGCTTAAGTTTAAGGTTATCAACCCTCCCCTGGGATGGGGGAGAAGAAAATGTCTTCCCCATAGATTGGGCTTAGCACCCTTGTCATTAATCAGTTGGTCATAGATGTCAGGATATACTTCTGAACTCTCAATTAAATTCTATTGATCTATATATCTCTCCTTATGTCAGAATCACATTGTTTTGATTACTGTAACTTTGCAGTAATCTTTAAAATTGGGAAGTGTGAGTCCTCCATCTATGATTTTCTTGTTCAAGATAGTTTTTGCTATTCAAGGTCCTTTACACTTTTATATAAATTTGATGATGGCCTTTGCCATTTCTTCATAGAAGGCTATTGGAATTTTGTTTGGTATTTCATTGAATCTCTCATCACCCAATTTAAGAACTGACTTCTTAAAAAATATTTAGTATTCCAATACAGGAACGTCCTTCCATTTCTTGAGGTTTTTTTTTTTTTTTCCACTCCTTTCAACAATGTATGGTAGTTTTGTTTGTACACAGCCTTCACATCCTGGTATAAATTTATCCATAGATCTTTGACTCTTTAAATTATTGTTTTAAGTAGATTTTTTCTTTTACTTCCTCTTCAGATTGTTCATTACTAGTATATACAAAACACAACTGCTTTTTGGGCATTCATCTTGTATCCCAACATTTTGACAAATTAATTTATAGCTCTCATAGCTTCCTTGCACACTTTACAGGATTTTCTATATATAGGATCATGTCATTTGCAAACAGACAAAGTTGTACTTTTGCCTTTCCAATTTGAATGCCTTTTACTTCTTTCTCTTGCATTATTGTTCTAACTAGGATTTCCACTCCAATGTTGAATAACATGGTGACGGTGGGCATTCCTTTTCCTGTTCCTGATCTTAGAGGGAAAACTATCAGTCTTTCACCATTGAGTATGATGTTAGGTGCTGTATTTTCATAGATGATTTTTATCATGTTGGGGAAATTTCCTTTTATTCCTAGTGCTCTAAGTGTTTTTATAGAGAAAGGGTGCTGGTCTTTGTCAAATGCATTTTCTGTGTCAGTTGAAATGATCATGTGTTTTCTTCTTTGTTCTATTAATGTGGTGCATTACATTAATTTCCTGATGTTGAACTATTCTTGTATTCCTGGAATAAATCACACTTGATCATTCTGTATAATTCTTTTTATGCACTGTTTTATTTAGTTTGACTAGAAAGTGTGTCTTCTTAGGTTTTATGGATGAGTTTGAGCAGGGTTGGTATCAACTTTTCTTAGAAAATTTTTTGAATTTCACAAGTGAAGCTATCTATTCCTGTGCTATCTTTTTTGGCAGGCGTTTGATTACCAATTCAATCAACTATTATGTGTCTGTTGAGATTTTTCCTCGTTCTTGAATCAGTGGAGGTAGTTCTTCTGTTACTGGAAATCTGTCCATATCATTGAGTTTATGTAATTTGTTTGCATAATATCCTCTTATCTTCCTTTTTATTTCTGTGGTGTCAGTTGAAATATCCCACTTTCATTTTTTATTTTAGCCATTTTTATCCTCTTTTTCTTTGTCAATCTATCTATAATTTTGCTGATTTTATTGCTCTTTTAAAAAATCAATCTCTGCTTTTCTTTATTGTGTTGCTTTTTAATTCTCCATTTCTGTCATCTCCACTGTAATCCTTGCTATTTCCTTCCTTCTGCTCATTTTGGATTTAGCTTGGTTTATTTTTACTTCAGGTGTAGGATCCGGTCTCTGATTTGAGGTATTTCTTCTTATTTAATGTAAGCATTTAAATGTTGTAATGTTTCCTCTCACCACTGCCTTTGCTGTGTCTCATTACTTTTGGTATGTTGTGATTTCATTTTCTTCAAAATATTTCATAATTTCCCTTGTGATTTCTCCTTTGAACAATTGATTTTTTAGAGTGTATTGCTAAAATTCTACATATTTGTGAGTTTCTAGTTATTGATTTCTGGATTCATTCCACTTTGGTCAGGAAAAAATATATTATAATATTTATTTTTTTAAAAAATTGCTGAGCATTTTTGTGGCTTACTATCTGGACTTCCTGGAGAAAGAGCCATGTGTACTAGAGAAGAATGTGTATTATCCTATAACCTGATGATATGTTTTATATATATATATCTGTTAGGTTTAGTTGGTTTAAAGCTAGTTTGGAGCATTGTTCATGTCTTCTATTTCCTTATTGATATTCTAACTAGATGTGTTATCCTCCTTTAATGAAAGTGGGGTATTGAAGTTCCCTAATATTGATATTGAACAGTCTCTTTCTTCCTTCAAAACTGCCTATATCTGCATATATATATTTATATATAAAAAACTATTACATCGTTTTGTTGAGTAGACTCATTGTCAACATTTATTGTTCTTTTTTATCATTTTTAAAAGTTCATTATTTAAAGTGTATTTTGTTATTAGTATTGCTACTCCAGCCCTCTTTTGAATATTTTTTTCATGGTATATTTTTCCCATCCTTTCAATTTCAACCTATTTGTATATTTTAATTTAAAAGGACTCAACTCTATGCTTGTAAACAGTCTTCAATAGTCTTAGACCTTTTTATACCCTTATTTATTCCATTACTGCCTACATTTAAATTTATTTGATTTTTTTGTAGTAAACCATTTTCAGACCCTTTTCATTTCCTTGTCATATATTTTCATTGTTGGTTACTCTGGGTGTGGCATTTTGATATGATTTAGGAATACCAAAAAGAAATATTATGTTCATAAACTGGTCTGGTTCTTCTGGGCATAATAACCCTTTGATTGTATGAGATTCAGCTGAGGCATCTGATTAAATTATGTTAAAATTAGGGCTTTGATTCAACCACATCAGAGTGCAACTCAGCGTTGAGTCCCTACCCCCTTAGTGAGCTGGTAAAACAGACTCACATGGAAGTAGATACACAGAGAAGAACACAGAGGAAGAGAGATGGCTCATTAGATAGGATCCTGGGGCCCCAGGAAGATAGATGAGACTGTAGCTGGCCTTGTGAAGATAAAAGAGCAGCTTATTCAGGAAAGAAACAGCCCTGGGAAGAGAGAGATGAGACTTATCCCAGTCTACAGCTGAGATCAGAAGAAGCTGAGACCATGGAGCCTTAAGAGGAAAGAAGAAGCCTGACTCCTCATGGACATCACCCACCATCTGGCATCAATGCATGGCAACAGTCTTTGGGTGAGAGAGTACCTTTTAAGTAACTTTGAGTGTGACTCTTTAAGGCTTTGTAACTGTAAGCTTCTACTCCAAATAAATACCTTTTATAAAAGTCCACAGATTTCTGGTACTCTGCAGGAGCACCCATTTGGTTAACTAATACAGAATTTGGTACTGAGGAGTGGGGGAAGTGCTTTTGCAAATATCAAAAATCTGAAAGGGTTTTATAAATGGTTAAGGGGTATTTTTTAAAAGAACTGTGAGATGTTTCATAGAAAGGGCCTAGATTGTTTTGTAGAGTCTGTTGGTAGTAATATGGAGTGTAAAGTTATTTTTGATAAGGCCTTAGAAGGAGAAAATGGTGAGATGCTTAATAGAAAAGGCATAGAATGCTTTCAAGAGATTGTTGGTAGGAATATGGATCCTAAAGAAACGTTTTGTGAGGCTTAGAAGTAAATGATGGAACTATTATTGGATAGTGAAAGAAAGGCAATCCGTGATTGAAAGTCAGAGACAACTTAGTAATATTAACTCCTAATCTTTTATGGAAAGCAGAATTTGAAAATGGTGAATCTGGACATTTAGCTGAAGAAATTTGCAAAGTAAACTTGAGAGAATGTGACTTGGCTTCTCCTTACAGCTTACAGTATAATGCTAGATGAGAGAGATAAGCTGAGGAATGAATTTTTGGGCACATAGAAACCAGAAACTGTTTTCAGAAATTCCAAGCCTCTGGAAATCATGTCCCAGATGATAGTGCCCCATTTGAGGACTTAACTAAACTTGGAACTTCTAAATCAGGATTGAAAATGCAGTTATCTAAAAATTACTTGTGGAAAGTCTTACTGTCTGAGGGCTTGGACCCCTGCTTCTTGCATGAAAAACCAACCAACTTTTTAGAGACCTGTATGAACAAAATCACTGTCAATGTGGGCTAAAAGGAACATGGAGGGGAGATATGGAATAGAAAATGGCCTTAAGAGGAAAACTATTGAAGGTGAGATCTGGAATTAAGACCACTCCTTGAGCCAAGATAAGGGCCCCACCCCTGAGAGGGTGAGTTTGCCCCAACATTTGAAGATGGTAGATGTTCCAGCAAGCTTTTCAGAGAGAGTTTTGACACCCCCACATACAGAGAGGTTGGAACACATTCACCAAGGGCTGGGGAGAGTAAAGTCATCACCCCAAAGGTCTGAGAGATGTGGGGCTGCTCCCCATAAATTAAGGAATACCAGGTTGTCAACTCATTGCTCTGAGAGGGTTGGCAGAGATTAAGGATAAAGTTATTGTTACCTAACTGTACTATGGGGGCTGAGACTGCACCCCAGATATCAGAGGCGGAGTGGAAATAACTGCAACATTCTTGGAGGAAGAATTCTGGTGCTCAGTTGCCACCCTGATGCTTGATGAGGGTGGAACCAAGAAAATGGCCATTTGGCATGCCTGTGGAAAGGGTCCTCATAGGTACTAGGGAGAAGGAACCATGATCTTGTGAATGACTCTCAGACTTTGAAATATAATTAAATATGCCCTGATGATTTATGAAACTATAGGGGACCTGTGACTCATGTTTCCTTCCCAATTTCTCCTTATGGTAATGCAAATGTTTATCCTTTGTCTATTCCTTTGTATATTGGAAGCAGATAAATTGTTTTGTAAGTTTCAGAGTTCTACAGTCAGACAGGACTTTGCACCAAGACAAACACTAATTATACAAACTGATTTTGATGTGATTTTTTACTTAACATTGCTACTGATTTAAGATTTTGTTTTGTTTAATGAAACTTGAATTTCTTTTTTGGAATTCAGAAGATGGAGTGTGGCAGTCTGATATTATTTATGAATTACAAAAAGAAATATTGATTATGTTTGTAAACTGGTCCGGTTCCTCTGGGCATGATAACCCTTTGATTAAATCATTAAATTATGTTAAGATTAGGGCTTTGACTCAACCACATCATTAGAGTGTGACTCAGTGTTGAGTCCCTGAAACCTTGATGGGCTGATAAAACACTCTCACACAGAAGTAGATGGACAGAGAACAAGAACACAGAAGAAGAAAGACAACTCTTTAGACAGGATCCTGCAGCCCTGGTTACAGAAATGAGCCTGTTAGTCTACACCTGACATTGTGAAGAGACCCAAGCAGCTGAGCTCAGAAAGAAATGCACCCCAGGAAGAGAGATGAGTTTATGCCAGCCTATATCTGAAATCAGAAGATGCTGGGACCATGATGCCTTAAGAGGGAAGAGGAAAGCAGAACCCTCTCAGACATCACCTGCCATCTTGTGTCAATACATGGCAACAGACTTTGAGTGAGAAAGTACCTCCTACCTAACCTTGAGTTGGACTCTTTAGGGCCTTGTAACTATGAGTTTCTACCTCAAACAAATACCCTCTATAAAAGCCAAAAATTTCTGGCTCTCAATCAAGAGGGAAATTATGAAATATCTTGAGGAAAATCAAAATGAAAACACAACATACCAAAAGTAATAAAATGTAGGAAAGGCAGTGCTGAGAGGAAAACATAGCTCTAAAGGCTTACATTAGAAAAGAAGAAATATCTCAATTCAGAGACTTAAACTTACACATGAAGTAAAAGAAAAGCAAACTAATACACTTGGTCTTAAATTTAATAACCTAAATTTATTACACTAACATTTCATTTGATATGAATTAAATTAAATTTCATAGCATGCAAATGCACTGTTCCTCTAACTCTTTTTCGTTGTACCTTTAAAAAATTCTACTTTAAAAAATTATGACTTTACTTAGGGCTCACTGTTTGTATAATACAGTTCCATGGATTAAAAAAAAACTTTTTTTTCTAAATTCTATCTTTATGCTTTGTGTGTCCCAAACCATGGATTTACTGTTATTTTTTATTCATTTGCATTTCAGAAAATTTACCACATATCTTTGTTTCCTTATGCCATTAAATCTGCTGTCTATTGTCCTTCCCTTTTATTCTGATGTCATCATTTAACATTTCTTGTAGGGCAGATCTGATGGTGACTATTTCCCTCAGCTTTTATTTCTCTGGGAATGTCTTAATCTCAACCTCATTTTTGAAAGGCAATTTCATTGGATATAAATTTTTTGTTTGGCAATTCTTTTCTTCCATCACTTTAAAAATGTCATCCCACAAATATCTTGCCTCATGATATCTAATTAGAAATTGGCAATTTATCTAATTAAGGCTCCCTTTTACATTGCATGTTATTTTTCTATTGCAGCTTTCAGAATTTCTTCTTTGCCCTTGATATTCGGCAGTTTGACTACAAAGTGACTGGGCAGGGTTTTCTTGTGTTTATATTTTTGGAGTCTGTTGGGGCCTATGAAAATGGATATTCAAATCTATCATTAAATTTGGGATGTTTTCTACCAATATTTCTTTGAATATTCTGTATGCCTTTTCCTTTTCTAGTCTCCTTTTGGGATCCCCATAATGTGTATATTGATATGATTGATGGTGTCTTAGTCTACATTCATGTTGCTTTCATTCTTTTTTGTTCTCCTAATACTGAATCATTTCAATTGCCTTATCTTCTAATTCACTGATTCTTTCTTCTGTCAACTCCAGTCTGCTCTTTGAACCCTCTAAGAAATGTTTAATTTTAGTTATTGTGGTTTCCAACTCCAGTATTTATGTTTGGTTCCTTTTATAATTTGTATAACTTTGAGAGTCTCAATTTATTCTTTTATTGTTTTCCTGATACACTTTATTCATTTTCTGTCTTCTCCTTTAGTTCTTTGAACATTCTGTTTTGTTTTGTTTTAAGATTTCATCCTTTATATCCCAAGTCTGTTATTCTTTGTTGATTACACCTGAAGTTTCATCTTGTTCCATTGGATCTGTCATTATTTCCTTTTCCTTTGCTTGTCTTGTAAGTTTTCATTGCACACTATACATTTTAATATTTTAATGTATTAATTATGGAATTTAGTCCCTGAACCGAATGTTTCTTAAATTTGTATCCAGTTGGCAGTATGACAGAAATTTCCTTGATTGTCAAGAGCTTACAAAAAACAAGCAACCTAAGGCAACAAATAGCTTTCTCAGTTTTTGAAAATTGTCTTGGTATTGGCTGGTGCTTCCTTTAACAGTTTTGCCTTCTTTCTGGGAAGATCAGTCTGAGGCAAATATGTGGTTCTTGGGCCGGCTCGATAGCCCAGTGGATAGGGCACTGGCATACCACATGGGAGGCCCTGGGTTCAGTTCCCGGGGACCTCTCCTAGTGGGCAGACCACCTTGAGAATGGCAAGCCACCATGGGTGGGCCAAAGCTGCCATGGGCAGGGCAAAAAACTGCCACTGACAGGGCAAAAGCCACCATGGGCATGGCAGGTCACCCGCGAATGGAGCGCAGCCAGCCACCCGCCAACTGAAAGCCGGCCATGAATGGAAGCAGAAGCCGCCCACAAGCGGGGAAAGCCACGCCTGCGCAGTGACCAGTCTCAACGCATCACCGCAGTGGGGGGAGGGGAGATATGTAATAAAAATAAATAAATAAATCTTTAAAAAAATACGTGGTTCTTATCTGTCTTTTATGAGCACATTACTGGTGGCATGGTTTGTAATGCTCTCTCTCTTCTCTTTGAAATAGAACCCCTCTAGTTGCTCCATTGTATGTTTTGCATAGTAATCATTTGCTCCAGGCTGCTGTGATTGATTTGATTGTTTCTTACACTTCTTTCAGTGTCTCTAAGCTACTTCTGGTTGCCAGACAACTTTTGAATGGGGTCCAGAGATGAGATTTCTAGTTCAGCCTTTCAGATGGCAGCTCAGTGTGCCCATAAGGATTCCTCTGCTTCCTCTGCAACAGGTCCAGGTACTCCCAATGAAAGCACATCTTGTCTCCATAATATATCAAGAAGGAGATGGGGAAAGTGCTACCAAATGTTTCTTGAGCTAACCCTACCAATTATAATCTGTGTATTTTTGATTAAGCATGCACCTGTTACTTCAGCCCTCTAATGTTTTAATTCACAGCACTGGGTAAGATGGATCTGAGGTTTTTTTTCTATTTGTTCAAAGATTCTGTGGATACAGAAACCAGGAGTGTCCTATGTCAATATCTTGGTGGACCAGAAATCCAAGTGCTCCTTTATTTATGCATGTTTTCTTTTCATTATTTGAAAATATGATTTATAATAGCTAATTGGAAATCTTTTTATTTCTCAGTGACAGTTTCCTATTTTGCTGGGTTTGTTTTTTTATGGGTAAGGATAATATTTTTCTGTTTCTTGAAGGTCTTGTAAATATCAAAAAATTCACTTTTTAGAAAAGATATAGTAGGGACTCTGTATTCCTTATACACTGTTTTATTAGATACTGTTGTTACTTTTTCCCCAAAGTTAGTGTTCAAATGAACACTTCTATCAGTGTTTTATGAAAGTTCTAAATTCTCTACTTCTTCACCAACACTTGATATTTTCCACCTTTTTAATTTTAGAATTTTTGATGAGAATGCAATGATGTCTTCTTGTACATTTCCCAGATTACTAATAGAGGCGATAAACTTTGTTTTCTTCTTTCTTTTTTTTAGTTTGGGGGGAAGTATTTTGATGTCCATTTATTTATGTGCCTTTTCAATTGTTTTGCCAATTTTCTATTGGATAGTTTTTCTTGATTTTAATGGTCAGTAGAGTTCTTTATGCATTTTTGTTATGAGCTTTTAGTTAGTTATATACATAGTAAACTCTTTTCTCTGTGGCTTGCTTTTTCACTCTTCAAGTGGATTTTTAAATGTTAACATTGTTCAATGTATAATTTTTCTCCTTTATTTTCAGTACTTATTCATCTTGTTTAAGAAAATTTTCCTATTAAAGTAGTCTAATTTACAATTAATTTAAATTTTTCTCTTTATACCTAGAATTTATTTCTACAGATAAGAAAGTATATTATTGACATCAATGTATATGCTATTTATAAATATGAAATTGATTAGACACCATTTATTAATATAAGGCAATTTCATTTGGCTACCTACTTGTATATCTTTCTTTGTTCTTTGCAAAACCCATTCCCCAGAAGATACTTTTGGGTTTTAGATGGGATTGCATTGAATATATAAATAAATTTAAACTTAACTGACTTCTTTGCCATATTGAGCCTTCCCTTCTCTGAATGTGCATATTTCATTTGGATCTTTGATATTTTTGTCTTTGGAGTTTCTACCTTATTTCAAAATTTTACTTTTAATGTTCCTGGTATTTTGATGATATATACTTCTTCATTTAAAACACTATTTTCAATTTTTTCTGTTATTTGAAATTCAACCAATATTTGCATATGTATATTGTCTAGTAACATTCTTATATTCACTTTTTATCCTAAACTTTGGATTTCTATGTAGAAAATTTTACCATCTGCAAATAACAATTTTTTCCTTACTTCAAATATCATGTGTTTTATTTCTCTTTTTTTTTTGACTTGTTGCCTTTTATAGGACTTTGGATACAAAGTTGAAACAAATACAGATAGGAGGCATCCTGGTTTCAGTCTTGGAGGAAATTTTTCAAAAGCTCACATAATGCTTGCTTTACATAGTTTGTCAATATTTAAGAAGATTTCAGCCATTATTATGTTTTTTTTTTAATTTTTTGAAAGAATCTTTAGATTACATAAATGTACATCAAAAGTATAGAAGGATTCCCATATACCCCACGCTCTTCCCCTCCAACACTTTTCCCCATGGAAAACATCTTTCATTAGTGTGGTACATTTGTTACAATTGATGAACACATATTGAAGCATTGCTACTAACCATGGTCTATAGTTTAAATTGCGGTTTACACTTTGTAGCATACAATTTTATAGGTTCTGACAGAATGTATAATGGTCTGTATCTGTCATTGCTCTATCATGCAGGACAATTCCAAAGTCTCAAAACTGCCCCATTTTGCACCAATTCATCTTTTTCACTCCCCTCAGAACTTCTGGTAGCCATTGCTTTTATAGCAATGTTACAAGTTCTTCCATTGTTAGAATAATAAGTCTACTTTAGTCCATAGTTATGCTTGTTCATAAAACCTATGGTAAGGCAGAAGGGGGTGGTTGGGCAGAGGATGGAGTGATAATGGTTCAGTGATTTGATTGGGGTTGATGGTGCTTGAATGTGAGGGGAAGTGGATGGAGGTTTGAGTTAGACTATCTATGGAACTGGGAGGTGGGTTGGAGGAAGCAACAGATAAACTCTGGGGATTTGTATGCCTGTGATTAAATCTACAATGTTGAGAATGTTCTTTTGGCAAATATGGCAGGGGAAGTTACTGTTGCAGGGCATCAGGGATGGGGAGATGAGCAGGTTAGGGTGCACCTGGAGTATGCTTATATTGAATACGGAAGTGTTCATCTTGACATAGTGGATCATCTCAG
>PVKH010016667.1:0-15667 GCA_004027955.1 Chaetophractus vellerosus
CCCCCTCCTCGCTGTGGTGACGCGCCGAGTCAGCTTCACCGGTGAGCGGCGGCCTTGCCCACTCGCGGGCGGCTTGCCTCACTTCACGGGGGGCTCTGCCCTGCCCACGGGCAGCTCCACTCTGCTCACAGGCGGCTCTGCTCTGCCCGTTGTGGCTATGCCCTGCCCACGGTGGCTCTGTCCTGCCCACGGCGGCTTTTGCCTTCTCAAGCGGTCCACCCTCTTGGAGAGGCCCCGGGGACCGAACCCAGGGCCTCCCATGTGGTAAACCAGCACCCTATCCACTGGGCTATACAGCCGGCCCCTCCATGCCCTTTTTATATCTCACTTCCTTTATTTACCCTGCAAGTCATTTTTTTCACCTTATATATTTGTCAAACTCCAGTATACCCTTTAAGAATAAGCTCAAATAATCATCTCCCTGACTCTCCTTAAAATGTTATGCATTCCTGTTTCAGCCCTTGAATATTATATTGTGATTTCTTAGAATTTTCCTACTATATTGTGAGCTCCTCCAGTGTGGAGACCATGTTTCATTTGTCTTTGTATCCCTTGCTCTAAGTGTGATGCCTAGCTGTTAGTGCCTACTCAATTAGTGAAAAACTAAGTGAATGAATGAAAAAATAAATAAATATAAATATATCTGGGGTCTACTGAATGTTAGATGCTTTCCTCTAAAAGCCCAGTGTTCCTAGGATTCCCAGTGATACCGTTCCCTCACCTAATGGATTATCTTCAAGAAAAAGGTCCCGCTTACAGATGTGCTTGGGTTTTTATTTTTCAACTTATTGCATCCAATGCCAGTCTTGTGTGGAGAATACAAATCAGAAGGGAATATGGGGGTGTGCCCTAAACAGAATTCCTCTCTGCTACTGACAATCCTCTGCCAGAAATTTTGTACACTCAGAGCCCTTCAACCTTAAACATTGCAGTGCTAGACCACTTCTGTCTAACATGGATCGCCCATTCCTGACAGATGTCAAGTGTGGGGGACTTTGTCTTTAAAATAGATGAAAAGTTTTCCATAGGGGAAGAGAGGCAGTGGCTGGCCTTCAAAAGGAGCAAACAACCTACTGCTTTGGCACTCTCCAGGCCTGCATGACTCTCACTCTCCCAAACATATTTCTTCTTGTTAGCTCTTGTTTGCTTTTACGTCTGCATTATCCATTGAAGACCTGGGTTTGTGGACTTGCTGCTCCCCTTCAGTTCTTGCATTTTTCACTAAGTTATTCCAGTGTAAGTACTGGCCATGCTCCTGACTTCATTCCAATAGGAAGAGTGGTTCTATTAGGTTGTTATTCTCTCCTGGCATTATGACACTTGGTCCATCCCTGGGCTCACAATTCATCCCAGATTGTCTGGGACAGTCCCAATTTATACATGTTGTCCTGGTGTAATTATTAATAGTACCCTGTTTCTTTCTCCCAAGTGTCCCAATATGGATGATAAATTAAATGGTCAACAAACCCATACCTGATTTTTCATTCTCCTTTCTCCGAACTGACAGCTCATTCACTTGTCGCACCCACTTTTTAATATGCTGAGATAGGACAATTCTTGTCCTGACCTATTTCTGTCTATTCTGCAGCATTTGAGTTGTTGGACAGAGTCAGTGACTATGTTAGCATGAAATCCCAGCCTCCTGTCCTTACTACATACATACATACTGACACACATTCACACACATGCACATTCATACACACACATATACTTGAAATAATATTAGCATCCTTATTTTTAACAAAGAGACCTCCATATGATAGAAAGGGAGGAAAGAAAATGTCTGGCAACATTATAATGATAGATGTCAAACAGTGACATAGAAAAGAATTATAAAGGACAAAAAGATAGGGCTATGCAGCGATCAAACTCTTTTCTTCCAATGGGATGCAATCCACTTTCCTTTCAAACTCCACACCATAAAGGGAACAGATTTTTTTTGTATGGGCATTGGCACAAATAATGCTGACAAGGTCTTCCCAGCAGATGCTCATTACCTAAGCCAGCCACCAAAGGTTCTCTCCTAAGTTAAACCCCATGAGCTGCTCACCTCATGGCAAAAAGGCAACATTTGCCTCCGAGCAGTGTTTCATCAGTGTGCTTTTCCTTTCTGCCTCCTCTGAAACCTGCAGAAGCCTAGTGGCATTTGATCTAGTAAGCATTTTATGCTGAAAATATCTCTTATTTAAAACGACTCCATTATACCTTCAGAGTGGCTCCAAATAGCATTCCAGGGTTACAAGGCCTGTCTCTGAATTCTAACTTGGTGTGGGTATCCATTCCCACTTCCTAAACATTGCTAAAAATCTTACTCTTCCAAGAAGCTTTCCCTGATCAAGTGAGGCTGGGCAAGGTGACCTTCGTCCTCATAAGGAACAATTCCAACCAACATGCCTCTTTAGGTATTGAAATAAGCACAGAAAAAGTGTGGACAGAGTTCTGCCCCCAATTTCTACCAGCCTCAAAGAGAACCCAGAGGCCCTTATGACTAGCTCAATGTTCTCGGGAAGACCAGGGTTTCCCACCCTAGGTTTCTGGTCCACCATTGTCCTGATCCTCAAATCTTTGAGGTGGCCAGGCTGGGTCTTGAAACAGTCAGAACTCATGAGCAATTATCTCTGGGATTGGAAAGTCTCAGTGGTTTTGCTCTAGTGTACTGTTCAATATTAACATTTGGGTGTGTGTCATGGTATTAAAACATTGGATTAACACATGGCCTTAGGACCATTTATGAACCTTGAGGTGAATTAAAAGTAAAAATAATGTTACTAACGATATGATTAACAAGTCAAAAATAACAGGTAGAGAAATGGGTGAATAATGTAAAAACAATAACAGTTCTAAACAGAGTAATAAATACCTTGGTTGTTAACACTGAAAATAAATCATGCTGTCTACTATGTCATTGATCCCTCATAGCATCTGGCTTTTATTAGTGGCCAGGTTTTTGTCACATTATCTCCTGATAGTACACTACCTCCTGATGCCATACAAGTTGTGTAACAGAGAGGCCACTTGATGTAGTGGAAAGAGCACTGGCTGGAAATCACCCTGTCTCTACTAACAGTGGTGGGATTGTGTGGACAACTCACAACCTCTCTAGGTGTTAGTGTTCTCATCCTTTAAATTAAAGGACTGATTTTTTTCATTTAAATATTGAACTTCTATGGCTCTTTGCTCATTTGTGAATGTCACTTAAATGGAAATCAAAAGGAATGATAAATATATCAGGTTTATTTAAATTTTTAAAGCTACAACAGTGACACTCATGTCTACTTCACTAAGCCAACCAAGAGTAGAAGATAACACAACAATCATAGACATTTCCAGGGTTCACAACTAATCAATTTTCCTCTCTTTCTAGGTACACAAGAGAGTATACTCCCTTGATTCCTTGCAGTTTGGTAGGCCATGTGATTCGTTTGGGCCAATAGACTGTAGGCAGGGATGTGCATGACTTCTGAGCCAAATAATTTCATTGTTAGTCGGAGACCCTTCAGCATCTCTTCTTCTGCCAGAACTATTGACAAGGCCATGTGTTCCAGATGGTGCAGCAACATGGTAATGCTCCATCACCCTGGGTCCCCAAATAGCTTTGTGAAGTTGAGTCTTCCACTTATTATACTATCATGAAAAATAAACTTTGTTTTTGTGAGATTTGGAGGTTGTTCATTTCTGCAGCATAATCTATTCTACCTTGACAACATGTTAATTTCACCCAACCACCAAACTACACCCATTTTTCTGTTGCTCTTCTTTGTTTCTTTGGAGCACGGGTTCCTCCATAAAGCAGAAAAATAAAAGGAAGACAGGTCATATCTTTTCATTTATTGATTTATTTATTTGGGGGATACCGGGCTGTGCAGACATCATAGAGAAAAATTGAGGCTACCATTCTACCTATGAGTTGATGATTCCAATAACAATAGGAAACTTATTATTGGAACTAAGATTACATGAGGAAAAAATTAAAGAGGACGAAAATAAAACCATATATATATATATATATATATATATATATATTTTCCAAAACAGTCATCTGTGGTCCTCATCACCCAGTATCACACCTTCTGACCTCTTCCTTAGTGGAGACCTGGAGTGACCCCAGTGCATTTGTCTTTTGCTTCCCTGCACTTCCATTATGATGTGGAATTCTAATGCCAGAGACCCCATCAGCACCTCTGCTCAGTGGCTCGAAGTGGGTTGAATTGTAGCCGGCGGCGGGGGGTGATAAATGTAGCGTGAGCTGCCTTTCCCTGGCAAACTGCAAATTGCCTGAGTAGTACAGCCCACAAAAGGTTCCCATGGAGTGAATTTATCTTGTATTGTCGAGTAGAGAGGGAAAGAGGAGAGACCAGGCATTCTATTTTTGCAAAGTCACATTCAATCTTGTTCAACGTGCAGTCCACACATCTTTTAAAGGGGGCTCCAATGGAAAAGAGTACCAACCCAGGAATGTAGAAAAGATAAAGGGATTTATTTTTAACACTATTGGAGTTCATGACCATGTGAGCATTTCGAATTCAAGTCACTGGCTCCTGAATAATAACAATGTGTGCTACTGGAGTGCATGTTATGTCGCCCAATAATTCAGGATGGAGAAGACCATGCAATGGAACAGGAGACACAGCCATCAAAGGGAAAGCTCCTCTTTCCATGTCATCTATCCTTTCATAACAGGAGAGCTTTGCTTCCATCAGTGGCCCAACCTCCCCTTGACCCTTGCTTCATAGTTGGTATGTCTATGTCAATTATTCCCATCTACACACAATTCCCTTAATACTTCACAGATCTGCCACAGCAGCTACCATTTTAGAATCTTTCCCCATGCTGAAAAGTAATAAGAACTTTGGTATCTGATCAGCTTTCATGTACCAGACTTTAAAATGAGGTCTTTGGGGCAAGTGTTTCAGAGATAGGTCCTCCCTGACTCCTGAAATAACTGATAATAACAGCTCCTTTTCTTGAATTAGCAAGCGTTGCCATAAGATGTCATAATATTACCTTGGCCACAGGTCAAAAGATATTCTGCTACATGGTTCTCTTATCTTTTTTAAGTTTTCAGCTCCAAGGGTTTCCTTTGGAAAGGAAAGTATTTCTTTCTCCAAAAGATACACCTAATCATCTCTATTTGTCTAGGCCCACCTACTTCATGATGCCATCCCTTGAAACTCCAGCCCAAAGAGATTTTCTTTCCTCCCAACACCAAGTACTTAGGGTCCAACCTACTCTCCTGAACCTCATTATAAACATGTGTTATATCCCTTGTATCCCTCACAGCACTTTGTACATAGTAAGTGATCAAAACCCAAACTCTCTCAGCTAGGATGGCAGTTAATATAATAGTGGCTAATACTTAGGCTCAGGAATCATTCAGAATTGGGTTCAACCCCAGCCTTTTTAATTACTAGCTTGGGAAAGTAAGTGATCCTCTCTACACTGCAATTTTCTCATTGTAAAATGGAAATAATAATCATAATACTTACCTCATAAGGTCATTGGAAGAATTAAATGAGATAATGCATATAAAGGGTTTAGCTGAAAAATATTCGTAACACTTGTATTATCATTCATTTTTAATATATTTTTATTTATTTTTAAAAGATACTTAGATGACATAAAATGCTGCATAAAAAAATATAAGGGATTCCCACATGCCCCACTCCCCACACCTCGCACTTTTCCCCACATTAGTGTGGTACATTCATTGCAATCGATGAACACGTTTTGGAGCATTGCATGGATTATACTTTACATTGTAGTTTACATGCTTTCCCACTCAATTCTGTAGGTTATGGCAAGGTATATAATGGCCTGTGTCTGTCATTGCAATGTCACTCAGGACAATTCCAAGTCCTGAAAATGTTCCCATATTATACCTCTTTTTCCCTCTCCCTGCCTTCAGCAGTTCCAGAGGCCACTGTCTCCACACCCATGATATAATTTCTTTCCTTGCTAGAATCACAATAAGTCTATAGTAGAATACCAGTAAGTCTACTCTAGTCCATATTTTATTCTTCAATCCTGAGGATTCTGGGATGGTGATGCCCGCTCCACCTCTAATTGAGAGGGGGCTTCAATCTCATATGGCTGATGGATGGGACTCTCTTGCTTGCAGTTGTAGACTCTGTCAGTTCCTTGGTGTGGTGGCTGTCCATATTCACCTCCTTGTTAGTTGTCCTGGATGAGTCCAATGAACTCAAGAGTAGGTGTTGCAACTCTGCTGTAGCTCAGAGCCTGGCCGGCATATGGACAGCCCAGAGATTCAAGTCTCTTGGACATGCAACTATCCACTCCAGCACCAACTAGAGGTGCAAATAAAAGGGACAGAAGAGGCATATGTAGAGAAGTCACATCTGAGTTCAACTCTGTCACACTTGGGAGCACAAACTCCAAAGTGAAGCCCACTGGTAAGGCACCAAATTCATGAGCTATCTACCCTGATCATAGTGCTTGTGTGTCTCCAGAGCTTTCAGGAGCCCTACTATTTGTGATAGTATCTACTTTGGCAGTCTATGATATCCTGCTGAGATGTGCATAAGCTCTACCTCTGGGATGACCTCCCGACTCACTTTGAAGTCTCTTAGCCATATAAACTCATTTGTCTTTACCTTTTCCCCCTTTTATTCAAGGTCTTTTTCCAGTTGCATCACCAGCTGGTGCTTGGTAGTAATCCCTCGGTGCCAGGGAGGCCCATCCCTGGGAATCATGTCCCATGCTGGGAGGTAGGTAACACATTTATATGCTGAGTTTGGCTTAGAGAGAGGCCACATTTGAGCAACAAGGAGGCTCCCATTCGGTAACTCTTAGGCACCCTACAACAATAAGCTAAGTTACAATATCAAGAGCAGAGGTTCATAAGCATTGTCAACAATATCAAGGGCCCATCAATGGACCATCCTTCTTCACTTGTCATTGCCCCTATACTTGGGAGACTGTTGCTGTACCATTAGAGAATGTGGCAGAGCTCCCCAGAATGGAAATTCAATATTCCTTCGGTTGTTGTGTGAATCTCTATCAACTGTGGCAATGTCCCATAAACATTTGAACTCATTTATATACCTTATATGTATGTCCAGGTGAACTTCCTCTGATGTATCCCCCATCACTCACACCCCACACCAAAGATCCTCACCCACTACAGTTGTAAACCTTCTGTGATCCAAAACCTCTTCAAAAATGAAGCCAAGAATGTCACTAAATACAATTAATAGGAAATTAAAATACTGATAGGCTTAAGCATAAGAAATAGAAAACATAACAATTTAGAAAAACTAAAACTAAAATAAAGTAAAAAAAAAGAAATTGGGATATTAAAAAATAATGAAAAATATTTTTTAAAATTTTAAGAATAAAAAAATTTTTTGACATTTTGCCTTTCATCACCGTATAATTCTTAATTATAATTTATTGACATTCTTTTTGTTGCTTTGTGGTCTGCCACCCATGATCCTTTTAACTAGAACCTTCTGGGATCCATCAGTGACTCCTCTCCAGAATTCATTGTACCTAAGATTAGATTTATGGAAAATAAAGCAGAAGTTTCTTGTTACCATATTTAAGTACATTTAGTTGAAAAAGTGTCTCTGGAAAATGTGAGCTAAGTGATTTATGCAGAACTTCTCAAAGAGCATTCAGGCAATCCCTGAGCAGAGCAGAAACTATCATGTGTTTTTTGACCAAGACAGGGCTCCTGAATTCAAGTTGTTGCCCCAGTGAATTGGAAAAGCCATCCCATAGATTATAAGGCCCACTCTCACAGATATTGGACACTTGTTAAGAGCTAAGACAACTCACCAACTCAGCAAGTAGAAATCTTCAGGGAACACCCAAGGCAGGCCCTGCTACAAATGCCTTTCCTCTGGATTTAGGAGAAAACAGACTGACCTTTTCACAATTCATTGTGGCATTTGGGGGAAAGAAGAAAAACATCCATCACCCCATAGTGCTTGGTTATTATCTATATCTGTAAGCATAGATAAGTACAGCTATAGCTATACCCATATACCTATTGGTATAGATAGATATGTGATATAGTGGGGTTTTTTTTTTTCCCAGATACTAAAGCCTGAGGAAACTCTTTATACATCACAGATTTGGAAAAGAATGACTGTCAAAATATTCTGCTTTTTAATTTCAAGTCAGCAGATGTTCCATGAAGACCATTCAAACTCCAGGCAGAATGCTGTGATGTTCATACCGGATGAGGACAGAATCTCTTTGTCAATTTCCCAGAATCGGATAAAACTCCTGATCCAAACCCCACATGGTCTAGCAAGAACCTCTTCACTCTTGGGAACAACAGAGCTCTTTTCTTGCGGCTTTTCTCAAACCACGGACCCTGACCCCACCTCTCAGTAGACTGCTTCCTGCCATCTGCTCCAACATCATCCAATCTCACCTGCAGAGCCACCTCTCTAAGGAGTTTGCCTTCTCTTGCCGTATGGTCATTTTTAATTAAAGATTTCCAAGGCAGTAAACGTTAACTTTAAAAACTTGAGGAAAAAAAAAGCTGAACCACCATAAGAATACACTGGTCTTTGGGCATGTTATAAACCACACAGAGAGAATAGTCCATTTGCAACTCTTCAAAAAGAATATTTAAATCACCTTTATAATTAACAAGGTCAAAAAAATAAGTAATGAAGAATAACAATTCAACTGAGTTAAAAAGTGAGACCATTTTATTATTTTTTCATGGTGTTTGAATTCATTGATTTCCTACTCCATAAAATGCTTTACTAAATCAGATTTGTTTTGTATTTAAGTCATGAATCGTGCTTTATCTACATGTAAAAAAAAATCCCATTTGTCAATTTGCAAATAAACTAGCCCATTTATAATAGTTCCTGCCCTACACAAAAATGACATCTGAGACTCATTACACACTTTGGTTGTTTTGCTGGTGGTAGAGATGGAGTGACAGAGTCAGACTTCCCTGTCTCTGATATGGTCTCCTTTGGGAACAATGGATGATGAGGCTGTAGGCTTATTGCCACTGAGGTACACACTGAGGATACTGAGATATGCCAGACCAGAACCAAATCCAAAAACCTAATGACAGCGGTATTCACTAAGGAGTTGAGCTAACCATCCATGGGGAATTAGCAAAACTAGACCTGAGTAGGCAGTGCTGATTGCACAGGGAGGATGCCTGCTAGATACATCAGTGTGTACAGAGAACTATGATTTGTCACTATCTCTCTTCCACAGGCAGAAACATCCTCCACAATTCAAAGCATGTAAACAAGTTTAAGCATTAGACATATTTGTGGATTTGGCGTTGATAGTTGTGGGGATGAACATAGGCCAAGAAACACTAGAAAATATTATTCATTAAAGATACAATAGGCAAGCCACAAAAGGAAAATCTGCATGGCTAATAATATGAAATTACATTCCACATCATTAATAATTTAAAATGCAAAATTTACAAGGCTACTTTGTAGGCAACAGATTATAAAAATTTGTACATCAAAAAACAGAAAATAATAACAACCCCTACTCTGTGCCAGGCCCTACTCTGAGCAGCACATACGTGACGCATTTAATCCTCACCATTCCTTACGAAGAAGATGCCAGAATCACTCCACTTTGCAGTTGAGAAAACAGGGAAAGAGATGCTAAGTATCTCCTAACAACCAAGGTTATGCAACTAGGAAGTGGCAGAGCCAAGACTTAATAGCAAGCACTGGGAAAGGATGAGGGGAAATGAGAACGCTCGTGCACCACTAATGGGAGAGTAAGCCTGTCGAGCCGTTCTAAAGAGCAATCTGGAAACCCTTGGTGGAATTAAATGCGTTACTACCTTATTACCTGGCAATACCAATCCTGGATTATGTGTACCTCACAGAAACTCTCACACAGGGTCATAACGAGATAGAGACACAGATATTCATTGCAGCTGCTTGTAGGTACTCATAGCTAGGGCAATGGATAAAGTGTGATATATTTAATATATACGACAAAACAATTCATGGTGGTCACAAGTAACGAACAGGATGGATTTTAAAAATATGATTTTAAGTAAAGAAATGTATGACAATAAGATTTCTAGCACAGAACTATGGCTGCCATTCTTTAGTATACACAATTTAAAAAAAAACACTTATTTTAAAAAAATCTATACTTTATGTAAATAAGCAAATGAAAGTTGGGTCATTAGGATACGCAAAATTATGGCCTCCAAGAAGATTCCACAATCCCCAGGATTGTGAATATGTGAATTTTCATGGCAAAAGGGACTTTGCAGATGAATTAAGGCTACTAACCAGTTGACCTTAAAGTAGATTACTTTGGATTATCAGGGTGAGTAATCAATCATGTGAGTTTTTTTTTTTTTAAGATTTATTTTTTATTTATTATATATCCCCCCCTTTCTGCTTGTTCTTGCTGTGTTCATTTTTGCATTCTTCTGTATCTGCTCGGTGGGAGCCCTGCTGTGGCGTCCCGCCGAGTCAGCTCACCGTGCGGCGGCCTGCCAGCTCGTGGCGGCTTGCTCTGCTCGCGGGGGCTTGCCCCGCGGCGACTCTGCCCTGCCGGTGGAGCTTGCTTTCTCGAGGTGGTCTGCCCGCTCGAGGAGGCCCCGGACCCAAACCCGGGGCCTCCCATGTGGTAAACCAGAGCCCTACCAATTGAGCTACAGCCGGTTCCCTCATATGAGTTTTAAAAGGGGGGTGGGGCAGATGTGGCTCAAATGGTTGGGTGTCCATCTCCTATATGGAGGGAACTGGGTTCCATCCCAGGACCTCCCAGTAAAATAAATAAAAAATATAGAAGGTGTGTGGGCCACCAGGCCCCCATGTGTGGGCGTGCCAGGCCCCACCGAGCCACCCAGCACCAAGATGATGTAACAGGAGAGTGACACAAGGGAGAGCCAAGACAAGACACACCGAAAAAACAGGAACTGAGGTGGTGCGTGTGGCAGAATGCCTCTCTCCCACATCAGGGGTTCCCAGGATCGAATCCCAGTGAAGACAGTAGAAGAAGGATGAGAAGAGAGGGCAGGAAACAGACACAGAGAGTTGCCCAGCGAATGGACACAAAACAGTAAAAATGCAGGGTGCAGGGTGTGGGAGAGAGGGGGAACAGAGAGGAAGACTGAAAAGTCAGAGAGATTCAAAGCATGAGAAGGATTAAACATGTCATTCGAATATGGAGAGGGTACAAGCCAAGGAATGTGGGTGGCTCCGGAAACTGAGAGTGACCTGGCTAATAGCCAGCAAGGAACTGCATTCCAGCAACAAAATGAGTCAGCCTGGAAGCACCAGACAAGAGCCCAAGTCTGCCGACACCTTGATTTTAGCCTTGCAGGACCCTAAAGAGAGAACCAAACCAAGCTTTCTAGACTTCTGACCTACAGAAACTGTGAAGTAGTATATTAATGCTGTTTAGAGCTGTCAAGTTTGTGGTCATTTGTTAAGGCAGCAATAGAAAACTCACACAGTCATCAAAGAATAAGAGTTGGTGCCATAGAGGGATAAGTATGGAAGTGAAGGGGGGTGGGGGGAAGTAGACAAAAATAACAGTATAAAATAAAAGACTCTTCTTGCACGGACTGATGTTAATTTTGTGCCATGAACTGAGGACTATGATCAATTCAATTTTGTGACTCTCTGAAGTGAAAAAAGATATTATACAAGATTAAAAAAAAAAAAACTTGGTGACTACTTATCAAGGGCAGTCTCTGATCTTGGCAGTGTGCAATTTTGCATGGAGGAAGAAAGTTGTACTAGTTGTTTCTGAACAGGTCTGACAGTCTCAGGAGATGGGATTTGGAGAATTTGCAAATATCTGTTAGAAGGTTTCTTTCCCGACGGTGCTGCTGGGAAGCTCAACAGGCTGACCTGAGGTCTCAAGTCCACTGAGGATTCCCCTCATTGACCTGTGTCCATCTCCTCTTTTTCTCCAGTTTCATTCTGGGTCCTTCTCTCTGAACTATGATATTTCACATCAGCTGGCCTCTTTTTTTTCCTCTATGGGAGATTTAATTCATTTTTCTAACATTATCCCCAACCCCAACCATTTTCAGCAATCCCCTTCTTGGCCTTCTAAACAAGCAACATATCTCTGCTCACAAATAAATGTGGAAAATTAGAGTGGGGTTTGAGTAATTTTGGAGTCAAGGCCTCTCTGCATGTCATGAGTTATAAAATTTAATCTGCCAGAAGCTTCTAGCCAAACATCACTTACTGCCCTCAAAGTGAGGGAAGGGCCTGGTGTTTCCCCTGAGCAATGGATTTGCACACAGGCACGTGTGCGCACACACACACACACCCTGCCCCACCAAGACTGCCCAGAAGCCCAAGGTTAGGAAAAAAATCCATCTTGGGTTTCCAGAGCCCTCAGGAGTGGTCTCTTTCCCTGTCACTCATGAGGTGTCTTCCCTCTGTCACATCTAGGAAAAAAGAAAAAGCTCTGAGCCCTCAGTTGATTTGTGCCCCAATCCCAGATGGAGAAAGCAACCCCGAACACCCGCCTGCTCACATTTGTGACGGTAATTATCCAGGAATCAGACACCAAGTCATTACCAGTGAATGAATTATTGCTAGAAACAGTTACTGTCCTATAATGAAGTTAATGGGAGATAATATGACAGTCATTAGACTGACACAGCTCTCTTCATTGTTGAAGAAAGAGGAACAGCCACCAAAGACCGGCAGCACGCAGTCAGGATAAATCTGTGTCAGACTGTTTATGACACAGTGCTTGGACTCTGTCCTTGTGGGTTTCAAGAATGGACCCAGCCATGATGGGAGGGCTTTTATTTCCTGTTGCAAGTCGGCAGTGGGTGGTCAGAAGAAAGCACCCCAACACGGACAGGCTCACAGTTCCCTCACCGCAGGATGCCCTCGCTCAAGGCTACCATTCGGCGCAAGCTGCTCTCTCTACACAAGCCACACGGGTCGCTTTTCTTTCACAGATAAAGTTCTTACGCTTGCTTCTATCCCTAACTCAAATGTTCCTTCTAGGGTAAAATCTCTGGCCTTCCCACACAGGACAGCCCACAGTGCCTCACTCAAACGCCTCTTGTTTCTTCTCAGCGTTGCTTTGTACTAATGTGTGAGCAGGGCCGTGTCTCCTCTTTCACTGAGAATGCCTCAGAGGTAAAAGCTGGGTCTTCATGCTCGTAATACCAACCCCTGGGACAGCCTGTTGAAAGAAGCAAAAGAGACAGGAAAGAAGGGGTGGAGGTAGGGACAGGGGAAAGAGAGAGGGAGGGAAGAGATTGAGGACAGAAAGGTGGGGTGGAGGGATGGTGGGAGGAAGAACAGGAGAAGGAGGATGGGAGGAAGGAGCCGAGCTTCTAATCCATACTTTCCAGTGTATGACTGACAACAACCACTTAATCCATCTTGTCCTAAATGCCTTCATATTCCACACAATGGGGATCATCCTTCCTCTTTCTGACCTCATAGCACAGAGAGGTAGATAAAGGAGATAAATTAGGTATAGCGTCGCACTTTGAGCTAAGATGATAGAATGTGCACAATCTCTATGTTGCACTGGCTCGAGACCACATCCTTTGGACACTGTATAGAAATACCCTTGGGCATGATTCCGCACCCCCCTGAGTGTCCCTCTGTATGTGCATGGATGTAGCTACGAGCAAACAAACCCAGCCTGATGTACCAGAAAGAGCCAGGCCCATATGAGTGGTCAGTGATACTTCTGCTCCTGGAGAGTTTTCTTTCCCTTTAGCTACATTCTCTGCAGTTGGTACAGAGTGAAAATCTTTAAGGAAAAATTTCTAGTTAATAGTAAAACCTTTTGATAAGATGGATAAGAAGAGAAGAAATGAAAGGTAATAATTCTTCCCCTTTAGTGGCTCTGGTGTATGATGATGGTATGTATCTGGTGTGTTCCGTGTAACACCACAAAAGAAGATCTCATTTTCCAGGATGGCCCACTGGGCCCTGGAAATCAGAGCCATAGAGTTCCCCAGAAAGGGGCCTGAAGCGAGGAGGCTCCACAGTCTTGGCAGTGACCTGAAAAGCCAGGAAATGGGGTAATTCCTCTCATTTTATCCACCCCTCCCTTCAACAGGAGCTTTCTGATTGCTAGGTCTGGCAGAAGAAGAAAAGAAACAAGCCCCAATAAAAAGGGGAGAAAAAAAAGAAACTAGCCCTGAACTTTTTGGAGCTGAGAACACACCATATTGTGGAACTGGAAAAGTTGAGACTGAGGTCTTTCTACTGAACTTGAACTGGACTTAGATCACCCATCTATTAGATCTCCAACTGTGACAGCATCAACCAACATGGGTGGGCATCCCAGGGTTCTTGGCATGGAAGTAACAGCACCTTCTAGCTCTGGTACACATAGCTTCTCTGGTAGAACATCTCACTCAGGGTGCAAACATGCTACCTCAGCAAACTCCCGCTCGGGCAAGGATGCTCTGTGGAAGGTCATTTAGACATGAATGCTCCTTAAAGGCAGGAGCCATGTCTCTTTCATCTTTTTATTGTTCCACTTTTCTTTATATCATTCATAGCACCCAGAAAGAGCCTGGCATACAGCAAGCTCTGTTTCTAAAAACAGTTCCCATTTCTCCCCTTCATGTACCCAGCACTACTGGTAACCACTATTTCTTGTGCATTTCTCTTGCTTTTCTCACTCCTTGCTTTTGCCCAAGCCACCCCTGGAAGTGGGATGCCATCCTCAGCTCTACATGCCCTGCTTCTTCCTATCTTTCATGGCCCAGCATAAATGCCACTAGGTGACCATAAGGGCATCTACTATTTGTAGGTTCATCCAGTGAATTGCCAGCCTAGTGGTACAGCAGGATCTCATCCTAGCTAGAAGCTTAGGCATGGAGCATTGAGTGTGCCCTGGGCCAGATTTAGCTCCTTACACTGGGCTGTGAGCACTAGGCTGCAACCCTGAAAATCTGACATTCCTCTCTGCCTGATTAGCCCATTTTTCCTGCATCCTGACTATAGAAATGTCCTTCTATTTTTCCAGGGACCTAAGTATACAAATAATCATAGGGCCTAGAGCCTAGTCCTGAATTCCATCTTCTACTACCCAACCAACAGGAGTTTAGACCAGGTGGGACAGGGGTCCCACCTGGAAGGAGGAACCAACTTGCTGGCACTGATGCAAAGCCTCCTAAAGAAAGCAAGCTCCAATTCAGCTCCAGAGAGTAGGCTCTGGAATGGCGTCACAAAGTTAAGTCAAGGCCAGAGATGGCCCTACAGCCTCAACTTCCACAGGGCTAAGACAATTCTATAAATTATTTGCATAGATCTGGTCCAGCCTTAGCAACAAACATTCCTTCTGCACTTGGGTGATGATGCTAACTTTCCAAAGGCTGAAAAGACGCTAAGGTGTAAGCTTATCAGCTACTGCAAAGCAAGTACATACTCTTGGAACAATATTGATGGCTCTGAGGTATATGGTATCTTGCTTAAGTAGCTTTCTTCAACTATGCAAAACCACAAAAGTTACCTTAAGTAAGTGCCATTAATGCCAAACTGTTATCAACGATGGTGTCTAGGTTCTTGGCTTTGTCACAAGAAAGAATTCAAGGACAAGCCACAAATTAATCAGGCAAGCAAAGAATTTATTGGGGAGTGTAATGGTTTCAGAGTTTTATTTAATCGTGAATTCCAAAAATACAGATTGGATTATTCTTGTGAACTAATCTGTTCATCTGGGCGTGATT
>PVKH010016668.1:0-15666 GCA_004027955.1 Chaetophractus vellerosus
GGTCTGCCCACTAGGAGAGGTCCCCGGGAACTGAAACCAGGGCCTCCCATGTGGTATACTGGCGCCCTATCCACTGGGCTATGCGGCTGGTCCCAAGATTGAAATTTTACAAAGCACCTTCTCAGATCATAATGGAATGAAACTGGAAATCAATAATAGGTAGAAGAGGGAATATTCACAAATGTGTGGAGGCTAAACAACACACTCCTAAATAGTCAGTGGGTCAAAGGAGATTGTAAGTGAAAGTGGTAAATGTATTGAGATGAATGAAAACGAGAGCACAACTTACTAAAAGTTAAGGGATATAGTGAAGGCAGTCCTTAGAAGGAAATTTATAGTCCTAAATGCCTATATTTAAAAAAACAAGAAGCATAAACTCAAAGATCTAACTGAACAACTGGAGAAACTAGAATAAGAGAAGCTAACCATTCCCAAAGCACCCAGAAGGAAAGAAATTATTATAATAAAGATTAGAGCAGAAATAAATTGAGAACAGCAACAACAGCAACAACAAAAAAATAGAGAAAATCAACAAATACAAAAGCTGGTTTTTGACAACCCTTAGGTAGACTAACAGAAAAAAAGGGAGATGATGCTAATAAATATGATCAGAAATGAAAAGGGTTGTTACAACTGATCCCTTAGAAATAAAAAGAATCATAAGAGGCTATTATGAGAAACTGTCTGCCAACAAACTAGACAACCCAGATTAAATGCACAAATTCCTAGACATGCACGGCCTATATTGACTATAAGAAATACAAGAACTTAACAAACCAATTACATTTAAAGAGATTGAAACAGTCATCAAAAATCTCCCAAAAAAGAGAAGTCCAGGACCAGATGGACAGGTGAATTCTACCAAGCATTTTGAGAAGAATTAACACCAATCCTGTTTAAACTCTTCCAAAAAATTGTAGAGGAGGGAAAATTACCCAATATATTTCATGAAGTCAACATCACCCTAATACTAAATCCAGATAAAGATACTACAGTGACCAATCTCTTTAATGAATATAGATGCAAAAATTCTCAACAAAATACTTGCAAATACAGCAGTCATCAAAAGAATTATATAACTTAACCAAGTGGGATTTATTCCT
Source organism: Chaetophractus vellerosus (assembly GCA_004027955.1). Classification (NCBI taxonomy): domain Eukaryota; kingdom Metazoa; phylum Chordata; class Mammalia; order Cingulata; family Chlamyphoridae; genus Chaetophractus; species Chaetophractus vellerosus. The sequence continues at coordinate 1,104 of PVKH010016668.1, forward strand.
GGTATGTAAGAGTGGTTCAACATAAGGATATCAACTAACATAATATACCACATTAACAAATTGAAGGGGAAAAACTCACATGATCATCTTGAACAATGCAGAAAAGGCTTTTGACAAAATCCAGCATCATTTCTTGATAAAAATGCTTCGAAAGGTAGGAATAGAAGCAAAATAAATCCATATGATAAAAGGCATATGTGAAAAACCCACAGCCAACTCAATGGGGAAATGTTGAAAGCTTTCCCTCTTAAGATTGGGAACAAGACAGGGATGTCCACTGTCATCATTGTTATTCAACATTGTGCTAGAAGTTCTAGCTAGAGCAATTAGGACAAGAAAAAAAAAGGCATCCAAATAGGAAAAGAGGAAGTAAAACTTTCACTATTCCTGAATGACATATTTAGAAAATTCTGAAATGTCTATGACAAAGATACTTGAGCCAATAAATGAGTTCAGCAAAGTGGCAGCTTACAAGGTCAACACACAAAGGTCTGTAATGTTTTTGTACACAAGTATTGAACAATGTGAGAAGGGAATCAGGAAGAGAATTCCATTTACAATAGCAACAAAAAGACTCAAATACCTAGGAATCAATTAACCAAAGAAGTACAGGGCTTGTATTTAAAAAACTACAAAACAGTGATAAAAGAAATCAAAGAACACCCAAACCAATAGACTGGAATAATAAATATTGTGAAGTTGTCAATCCTACCCAAACTGATTTATAGATTCAATGCTATCCCACTCAAAATTCCAGTAGCCGAATTATTGAAATAATGAAAATGCTCTAATAATGATTGAAGTGAAGAATGCACAACTGTGTGATTATACCACACACCATTGATTGTATACTTTGAATGAATTGTATACTTCATTAATATGTACCAATAAAATTGATTTGCTTTAAAAAAAATTCCAATAGCCTACTTTATAGAAATAGAAAAGGCAATTGCCAAATTTATTTGGAAGGGAGATTGCGCCCAAATACCCAAAAGCATTCTAAAAAGTAGAGTGATGGGGAGCACTTTCAGTGCCTGACCTTGAAAAATACTACAAAGCTACAGTGGTCAAAACAACATGGTATTGGCATGAATGTAGATGAATTGATCAGTGGAATAGAATTGAGAGTTTAGAAATAAACCATCACCTCTGCAGCCAAATCATTTTTGACAAAGCTACCAAGTCCATGTTACTGGGACAAAACAGTCTCATCAAGAAACGGTGCTGGGTTGGGGAGTGGATGTAGCTCAGTGGTTGAGTGCTTGCTTCCCAAGTACAAGGTTGTGGTTCAATCCCTGGTACCTCCTAAAAAAAAATTGTTGCTGAGAGAACTGGATATCCATAACCAAAAGAATGAAAGAGGACCCCTATCTCACTCCCTATACAAGTATCAAGTCAAAATGGATCAAGGACCTAAATATAAATGCAACAACCATAAAACTACTAGAAAAAAATGTAGGGAAACATCTTCAAGATATTGTGATAGTGGTTTCTTGGATCTTACACCAAAAGTACAAGAAACAAAAGAAAAAATAGATAATTGGGATCTCCTGAAAATTAAACACTTTTGCACCTCAAAGAACTTTGCCAAAAGGGTGAAAAGATAGCCGACTCAATGGGAAATAATATTTGGAAATCATATGTTCGATATGGGATTAATATCCATGATATATAAAGAGATGCTACAACTCAACAATAAAAAGACAAACAACCTGATTAAAAGATGGGCAAAAGACTTGCATAGACATTTGTCAAAAGAAGAAATACAAATGGTGAAAAAGCACATGAAAAAATGTTTATCATCACTAGCAATTAGGGAAATGCAAACCAAAGCTATAATGAGATATTTCACACCTTGTAGACTGGCCACTATTAAAAAGACAGAAAAATGTTGGAGAAGATGTGGAGAGATATGAACACTTATTCACTGTTGATGAGAATGTAGAATGGTACAGCCACTGTGGAGGAGTGTTTGGCAGTTCCTAAAGAAGTTAAATATAGTTTTGCCACATGACCTGGCATTACCATTACTATATACCCAGAAGAACTGAGAGCAGTGACATGAACAGACATCTGCACACCCGATTGTATTAGTTAGCCAAAGGAGTGCCTTTGCAAAATACTAATGATCGGTTGGTTTTTATAAAGGGTATTTATTTGGGGTAGAAGTCCACAGTTACCAGGCCATAAAGCGTAAATTTCTTTTCTCACCAAAGTCCATTGCCACGTGTTGGAGCAAGACAGCTGCCGACGTTTGCCAGGGTTCAGGCTTCTTGGGGCTGTGTTTCTCTTCCCGGGGCTCTGTTTCTCTCCGGGCTTAGCTCCTGTTTCCTCCACAAGGTTAGCTATAGGCCATGAGGCTCTCTATGCTTTGTGTCTCTCCACAAGGCCAGCTGTAGACTATAGGCGAACGGCTCGCTTCTCTTTTCCTGGGGGCTTTCTCTCCAACATCAGAACTGCTTCTCAAAACTGCTCCTCAAATCTGCTCCCTCTGTCCTTTGCCTTGCCTTTTATATTCCATTCCCCCACCCACCAAGGGGCGGGGCTCAACGCCCTACTGACATGGCCCAGTCAACGCCCTAATCATAACTTAATCATGCCTAGATTAACGGATCAGTTTACAAGCATGATTCAATATCGATTTTTGGAATTCATAATTACATCAAACAGCTACACCGATGTTCATATTTCATTATTAACAATTGACAAAATATGGAAACAACCCAGGTATCCATCAACTGATGAATGCATAAACAACTGTGGTGTATATACACGATGGAATATTATGCAGCTGTAAGAAGAAATGAACTCGTGAAGCATATGACAACATGGATGAACCTGGAGGACATTATGTTGAGTGAAGCAAGCCAGACACAAAAAGACAAATACTCTATGATTGCTCTATTATGAACTAAATATAGTGTGTAATCTCATGGAGTTAACTAGAATTTGGATCAACAGAAAATAGAATGAGGTTAGAGAATGGAAAGCTGAGGGTAAACGTGCAGAATTGGTAAAACGATTGTTAATCTTTGGAAATGAATAGAAAAGATGAAAGCACAACGTAGTCTTTGTAACTAGTAGTGCTATTATATGGGGATGACAGTGGTTGAAAGGGAAAGTCTAAGGTCATGTATGTTACTAGAGGGAAAGCTAAAAATTATCACATGGGACTGTATAGCATCGAAAACTTAATGTGAAATATGAATATGGGTAATATTGCATATATAAGACTGTTTTTCTTTGAAACTGAACAAATGTATATTAACATTATAACATGTTAATAACAGGCAAAAAAAACCCCACAACACATGTTAATTCAACGATAGCAGACACAAGTACTATTTATTGTATGATTGCATTTATATAGAATGTAAATATAAATCAATTTATAAAGATGGAATTAGATTAGTGGTTTTGTGGGGCTGGGGAAGGATAGAGGGATTGAGAGGTGACTACTAAGGGGTGTGGAGTTTTTCTTTTTGGAGTAATGAAATTGTTCTAAAAATTTTTTTGTGGTTATGAATGTACAATACTGTTATTCTAGTAAAACCCATTGATTGTACACTTTGGACAGGTTGTTTAGTATGTGAATATATCTCAATAAAACTGCTTTAAAAAAAGAATGGCTGCTGTGAGAGTTTGGAGTTCTTTTGTGAATTCCAGAAGACCATGTTCTTAGAACTAATCCATTCCTATGAGTGTGGGACCCTTTGATTCGACTGCATCAATGACGTGTGACCCAGGTTGGGTCTCTACCCTCTTGCTGGGGTCTTATATGAACTGAGAACTGAAAGCAGAAACATATAGAAAGACAGCTGCCATTTTTTACCCTGTTTATGTGAAAGAGGACTCCAGGATCAGCTACAACTGAGAGAGGCTGAAAGATACCCTGAGAGGCTGGGAGAGGCTGGAGTGATGAGAAAATGGAGGCACAGAAAGTTAAGTGATCACTAATAAGTCACAGAGTTAAAAGAGGATTCACATCCAAGTTGGGCTGAATCCAGAGGCCTTGCTCTTTTATTTATGTAGTGAGTAATAAGAGCTAATAAATATTTAATTTTCTTCATGAGAAAATCAAGTATTTGCTTTGAAGGCATAGGAATAACATGCTATTCATGCTATTTAATGTTTACTATTACAGAATAATTGTATGTCTTGAGATAATGACTATAATATCCTAAAAAGTCCTCTCACTTTATAGGACTGCTCTGCATTTGGCCTGTGCCAGTGGCCATACAGAGGTGGTAACTCTCCTGGTAGAGAGAAAATGCCAGCTTAACCTGTGTGACAGTGAAAACAGGACAGCTCTGATTAAGGTATGTATGGCCAACTATTTCAGCATTAGATGGATTTGACTTAAATACTTAGGATAAAAACAAATTCATATAAGTAACTGGTGAAACATTTGGAATGTTTTTTTTTTTTAATATGACAGTGAATATTTACTTATAAAGAAAATTAAATAACAAATTCCATATTTTAAAATTTGAAAAATGCCATCATCACACAATCTAGAAAAAAACATTATTATTATTTAACTTTCATACACCACTCTTATCCTTTTTTCCTGTATTTGTTATTCAAAAATATTTATTGCTCATTAACTCTGCACATGGCCTGGTGCTCGGTGCTGTGGGACCTTCAAGGTTGAATTAGTAGCCTCTGCCTACAGTTTTGTAATCTTGTGTGGTAATGAAGGCATGTATGCAGGTGTACCTAGCAAGCCACTGCTTATTTAAAATCTTTCTTAAATAAGTGCAAACAATAGTTTTATTAATCAGTTTGTATCTTTTTAAAATTAAAGTTGTGAACTTATAAAACAATCATGCACATGTATAGAATTCCCATGCAACACCCCTCCACCAACACACTATATATATATATATATTTAAAGATTTATTTATTTTATTACATATCTTCCCTCTCCCCCACTGCGGCGATGCGCCGAGACTGGTCACTGCACAGGCGCGGCTTTCCCCGCTTGTGGGCGGCTTCTGCTTCCATTCACAGCCGGCTCTCAGTTCGCGGGTGGCTGGCTGCTCTCCATTCGTGGGTGACCTGCCCTGCCCGTGGCGTCTTTTGCCCTGTCCGTGGCAGTTTTTTGCCCTGCCCACGGCGGCTCTGGCCCGCCCATGGCGGCTTGCCATTCTCAAGGCGGTCTGCCCGCTAGGAGAGGTCCCCGGGAACCGAACCCAGGGCCTCCCATGTGGTATGCCGGCGCCCTATCCACTGGGCTATCCAGCTGGCCCCCACACTATATTTTTGTAGAACATTTTTTGCAGAACATTTGTTACAAATTATGAGATAATATCATCAGACTATTACCACTAACTATGGTCTATAGCATACATTTGGTATATTTTTCCATACTTTTTCCTGTATTTTTTGGCTGTGTTCTTTATCATCTATCTCTTCATATAACAATTATTTTGCAATATTGATTAATATAAAAGGATAAAACAAAATTCAGTCTTTCCTCTAGCATATTTATTCAAAATTAATTATTTTATTTTGATAAGTTAGGTCATTTTAAAAATAAATTTCACAAAAATTTTTGTATGAAATGGTCCATGGAATGTTTACTTTTAATTTCTAGAATTTTCAGTCTCTTTATCCTTCTAATGCTGACAGGCTGTACAATGCCAGGAAGAGGAATGTGCAACTATTCTGCTAGAACATGGTGCTGACCCAAATCTTATGGACATCAATGGCAACACTGCTCTCCACTATGCTGTCTGTGGTCAGAATATACCAATAGCAGCAAAACTGCTTTCACACAATGCAAATATTGAAGCAAGAAACAAGGTATATATTTATCAACCTTATTTACAAAATATTTGAAATTAAATTGTTTTAATATTGAGGTAAGTAGTGCCAATTTTACATATTTGGAAGCGCAAGCATTCCCTGAAAGAAAATATTTTGAATAACTTAATTATCTAAGATCCTCACTCATGCTCTTTTTCTAATTAGTGTAAAACAACACAGGAAAGCAAATTTGCTTTGGAAACAGCCTCTATTCAAAAATCAAACAAGATGAATGCATTTTACAATAAATAGAATTCCTGCTGCTGTTTACAAGTTCCCATTTTATAAAAAAATGATTTCTATAAAGGTGATTTAGTTCTCAATGAGCAAGGTTTAAAGAGGGGGGAGAGAGGGAAGAGAAAAGAAGAGAACAATCAGAAATATTCAGAGCAATTTTTAAATTTAGTAATTGAGGGAAAATATCAAGAAGAGATTTTATTTTTTCATTTTATATATTTAGGTGCAATGGGCTCTTCAATTTTGTGGATAATAACTCATTTCTGGGAAGATTAAGTTATGAACTTGCCTAGTGATCAATTTTAGAAGGACTATGAGGAAACCAGATTGTCATTGAACAGGCAGTGTTTAAATGGGCAACAGAAGAACAAATAATTAATTGACATATTATCCTATTCTGACAGAAACAACTGCTTAGATGAGTCTAAACTCTGTGCTCAAATCTAGAATATCTTTTTTTTTTTTTTTTAAGATTTATTTATTTTATTACATATCTCCCCTTCCCCCCCGTTGCGGCGATGCGCCGAGACTTGGTCACTGTGCAGGCGTGGCTTTCCCCGCTTGTGGGCGGCTTCTGCTTCTATTCACGGTCGGCTCTTGCTTCAGTACGCGGGTGGCTGGCTGCGCTCCATTCGCGGGCTACCTGCCCTGCCCGTGGCGGCTTTTGCCCTGTCCGTGGCAGCTTTTTGCCCTGCCCACGCGGCTCTGGCCCGCCCATGGCGGCTTGCCATTCTCAAAGCGGTCTGCCCGCTAGGAGAGGTCCCCGGGAACTGAACCCGGGGCCTCTCATGTGGTATGCCGGTGCCCTATCCACTGGGCTATCGAGCCGGCCCCTAGAATATCTTGATGAAAGGTGGGAGGAAAGGAATTTATTGATTATGAAATTAAGGTGCAGTTTGAGTTCATTAGTCTCTGTTTTACCCCTACCCAGGAAAATTAAATGCAGTTTTTAGTATGTGACTCTATTTCTTACTCTTTCCTTTTTTGGCCAGATCTCCAAATAATAAAGGGAATTGGCAGCGTGGGTGAGAGATGAGACTGAAGGGATCTTTTTTAAGGTTTTAAATTCAGTTGTTAGGGAAGCGGATGTGGCTCAAGTGATTGGGCTCCTGTCTACCACATAGGAGGTCCAGGGTTTGATTCCTGGGGCCTCCTGGTGAAAAGCAAGCTGGCCTGTGCGGAGAGCTGGCCCATGCAGAGTGCTGGCCCGTGCAGATGACACAACAAAAAGAGACACAGAAGAGAGACAATAGGAGATGCGGCAGACCAGGGAGCTGAGGTAGTGCAAGAGATTGAGCGCCTCTCTCCACTCCAGAAGGTCCCAGGATTGGTTCCTGTTGCCGCCTAAAGAGAAGACAAGCAGACACTTAAGAACACACGGAGAGCAGACAGCGAGTGGAAAACAATGAAGCAGGGTGGTGGTGGTGGTGGTGGTGGGGATAAATAAATAAATAAATCTTTAAAAATAAATTCAGTTGAGAAATAAGTAATTTTGTAAATTCTAAATTGTTTTTATTAATTTACAGGATGACCTCACACCGCTTTTACTTGCTGTAAGTGAAAACAAACAGCAAATGGTGGAATTTTTAGTAAAGAAAGAAGCAAATATACATGCAGTTGATAAGGCGAAAAGGTACAGTAGTTCTTTTATTCTTTTTTTTTTAATACCTTAGTGGTTTTCTAGAGTGGTAACAATCACTGAGGTCAGAGAGATTGAATTAATAAGAGGAGGATTAACTTATAATCATTGGTATGAAAAATACCAACACAAATCAGTCAGTAGAAAAGCAATTATTGTCATGGGGCAACATGAAGACCAGGCTGTAGCAAGATTCATATTCCTTTTTGATATTGTTTGATGCCTGTAATTTATAATCTGATTTTTTTGTCATATGAGCTTATATTAGTTTTATTTATTTTATAAAGCATTGATTCTAACTTTGTTACTTTATAACAGAATACTGAATTTCTTAATCCTTATGTAGTATTGACCTCTGCTTCTTATATACTTTTCCTTAATACATGCTATATTAAACATAAATAGGAGCTGAAAGTCATTTTGCTTTTGGATGTCTCTGCTTTAACTTGCTTGCTTTGAATTATACTGACATTAGATTATTCCTATGTGACTATGACTCCTTCCAGATACTATGGTCTCATTAGTTTTTATCCTTTTTCATTTCTAGTTTATTTTGAGGTTTTCATTTTTAATTGATATGGGCAGAGGGAAGTTAGCTTTAACTAAATAAACTTTTCCTTTAATTAAGACAAGTCACAGGTGGGCAAAAAAGAGAAGAGTGATAGACTTTATTTATTTATTTATTTTATTTTATTTTTTTAAAGATTTATTTTTTTTATTTATTACATATCCCCCCCCCCCTTTCTGCTTGTTCTTGCTGTGTTCATTCTTGCATTCTTCCGTGTCTGCTTGTCCCCCACCCTGTGGGGCGACCCACCGAGTCAGCTCACCGCGTGGTGGCCTGCCTGCTCGCAGGGGCTTGCCCTGCCCGCGGTGGCTTGCCTTTTCAAGGCAGTCTGCCTGCTCGAGGAGGCTCCAGGAACCGAACCTGGGGCCTCTTATGTGGTAAACTGGTGCCCTACCAACTGGGTTACAGCCAGCCCCCAAGAGTGATAGACTTTAGATGCACAGAAGATTGAGTTTAATTCCTAGCTTTCCTACTTGATAGGGGTGTTACCTTGGGACATTACTTATCATCACCAAATATGTTTTCTGATATGAAAAGGAGGATAGTAATACATGCTTCAATGGTGGATGTAAATAAGAATATATATATAGCCTTTAATTCAGTGCTTAGCACATGCTCATCAGCCTCATTAACTGCAACTACTATGCCTGTTATTATTACCATTATTATTACTATTATTATTTTAAAACTGCAAATAGCTTTCACTTATCTGACCCCTAGTTGAATTTTTTTTTTTTTAAAGATTTATTTATTTTATTACATATCTCCCCTCCCCCCCGCTGCGGCAACACGCCGAGACTAGTCACTGCGCAGGCCCGGCTTTCCCCGCTTGTGGGCGGCTTCTGCTTCCATTCACAGCCGGCTCTCAGTTCGCGGGTGGCTGGCTGCGCTCCATTCCCGGGTGACCTGCCCTGCCTGTGGCGGCTTTTGCCCTGTCCGTGGCAGCTTTTTGCCCTGCCCACGGTGGCTCTGCCCGCCCATGGCGGCTTGCCATTCTCAAGGCGGTCTGCCCGCTAGGAGAGGTCCCCGGGAACCGAACCCGGGGCCTCCCATGTGGTATACCGGCGCCCTATCCACTGGGCTATCCAGCCGGCCCCGAGTTGAATTTGAATTACAAAATATTAACTATATCAGAATAGGGAAGAAATGAAGAATTCTTCATTTAAATCTTCACTTACTTCAGATAAGTGACCCCAGTAGAGTTTCTTGCCCATCAAAGAATTTTATATTAGCAACTTCTACTATTAATACCCCAGTGGAACAAGAGGCTTCCTTTTGCTTTTCCCCTTCCTTTTAGTCTTGGAGGTAATTTACAAAGATGACCACAGGAACAACCAAGATGCTTATGTCTGTTAGTATCTGTAAATAGTCACTTCTCTACAGACAGGCAAGATATTAACTTGGTAAAGTATATATCAAATTAGCCGTTTAAATAAGTAGCTTAATTAAAGTTTCTGAGGGTGAAGTTATCTTTCTGTTATTTTAGAACAGCCCTCATGCTTGCTGTAAATTATGAATCAACAAATATAGTCAGTCTTCTTCTTCAGCAAGGTATTGATGTTTTTTCTCAAGATATCTATGGATGGACTGCAGAAGAATATGCTCTTATTAGTGGTTTTAATATGTAAGTGTTTACATTCTATACTAGTTATTACTAAACGGTGAGTTTTAAAATAATTATAAGTGTTACTAATATAACCGGTGAGGCGGATTTTATAGTTTGGTTCAGGCAGTCTTAGAATGGCTGTGAATTAGTTCAATTCAGCAGCCAGAAATTAAGCAAGAGGCAAAGTCCACTCTGAGGCTAGACTAGTTAGAAGTAGCAGCAGATGCAGCATTCTTTTTGGGAAGAGGTAAGGCTCAGGATTTTTAAGACTTTCATTCTTAGTGCTCCTAACATTATCTATTTCATTCCAAGTATAATCTTTATGCATGGGGTTCAAAATAGGGTTGCATCTTTGATTTTTCTAATTAATTATTTGAGTTGTGAAATGTCCAATTTAGCAGAAGATCCTGTATTTCCCCTTGGGGTAATCTCCTACATTCACCCCCTTGAATTTTCCAAGAACCCAGTGGGGTTTACTAAGTCCAAAGAAGACAATCCTCTTTCACAAGTCAGATGGAGGAAAAAGAGGACATTCCAGTGTTTCCCGTGCATCTGTTGCTGCAGTGTTGCTATGGAAAACTGGTCTTACAGTCCGGTCACAATTGACCTTTGCCACAAGGATGTCCTTGCTGATCCAGACTCTCACAGTCTTCAGTGGTGACCCACACTTAGTCTTCAGGGTTACATCTTTTTTTCAGTTCACATACACTTACAGCTCAGCTCTTGTTTCCAGAACACCGGCACCCTGCCCTGGCAGTTGGGCCTTCTAGCTTTAGCTGCACACATAGTGAGCAAAAGGATACTCCCCCGCCTCTCCCTTCCAAATCTTGTGTGGAGCCCACAGTTGAGCCCAGATCGTCATGATGCATTTCCCTTTGAAGTCCTAGTTTGCCTTTTCTGCCAGCAGATATTAGTTGGGACCATTCTAACTGACATAGAGTTTCAAATAATCATGCAGGAAGAGATCAGAGTTTTCTTTCATCTTTGCTACTAAATCTGTACTCCCAGGACCCTTTAATCCTGTGCTGCACGTTTTCTTAGGCCCCTCAAGTGGCCTTTTTCCCATAATAATGAAAATCTCCCAAGTGACTTGCATCGCCATCTCAACTTTTCGAAGCTGGCATAATTTTCAAATTGTGTTTCACAAGGCAGCCATTCAGCAGAGTTCTCTGAATCTATGATAGGTTGGTTGGACTTAGGAGAGCTAAGTCTCCTCCATGACACATCAGTATCCATGTATTAAAGAAGGATTACATCTTGCAAGTCAATTGGAGATAAATGTGGGATTAAGCATTGTTCTAATAAAGATCTGCTGTTTCAGAGTTTGGGTGGTGTATTAGCCAAAAGGGTGCTGATGCAAAATACCAGAAATCTATTGGCTTTTATGAAGGGTATTTTTTTGGGGTAGAAGCTTACAGTTACCAGGCCATAAAGCATAAGTTACTTCCCTCACCAAAGTCTGTTGCCATGTGTTGGGGCAAGATGGCTGCTGACATCTGCCAAGAGTTCAGGCTTCTTGGGTTCTTCTCTTCCTGGGGTTCTGTTTCACTCTGGGCTCAGCTGCTGTGCTCTCTCCACAAGGCCAGCTGTAGACTATCAGGTGAGTGGCTCTGTCTTTCTCCCCGGGGCTTCTGCCCTGTCTAAGGAGCCGTCTGTCTTCCTCTGTGTTTTTTTCCTGTGTGTTCACTTCCCAGACTCCAGCTCAAAAACTCCCACTGTCTTCTCTGCTGTGTGTTTTCTCTGTGAATCCCTGCCCAACAAGGGGGCAGGGACTCAATGTCCTACTGACATGGCCAAATCAAAGCCCTAATCATAATTTAATCATGCCCAGGTACATACCAGTTTACAAACATAATTCAGTATCTATTTTTGGAATTCATAAACAATACCAAACTGTCACAGGTGGGTAAAGAATGAATAGTAGTCCAAGCCAAGCCTTGACCTCGATTGGTTTTCTGCCCTTGCTCTGATTAGCTACAATAATAGGGGACAATTATGTTATTGAATTTAATGAAATATATTTATAATATAAATTCATTTATTTACAAGTTATATAGTAGCTAAGATACCCTGAAATTACAAACCACAAAGAATGTAACAGTTAATAACCAAAATTAGGATTTAATAACATTATCTGAAAATTGCAACATTTGAATGTTTAAACCTATGAAAAAATGCATTGGGTTTTTAGATTCCAAAATGGTTTCAGCAATAAAGTTCAAGACGGATTATTCCGTTGCTTTACTATTTTGATGAGCAATGTTTTGTATATTACTTCATTAAAGCCTTATAACAGCCTGGTGAAGTAGGGCAGTAAGGTCCCTGTTTTATAGAAGAAGACATTGAGCTTCAGAGCAGGACTTGTCCAAGAACTAACAGCTGTGTGTTACCGAGCTGAGACTGCTGCCAAGTGCAGGAAACTGTCCACTATGTCACACTAACTTCAGTTAATTTACTGAGCTAGACTGCCCGCAATTCAGGACTACTTCACTTTATTTTTATTTTTCTTCTTCTTTATTTAAATGCTCAATAAAAAAGTCTGTAGTGCTTATAAGTTTGAGGTGTATGGGATAATAAAAGTTCTGAGCACTTATCTCTGACATCTTCTGAAATCTTTTGAGAATTATTTAATATATATGGTAAATGTTCTTCATTTCAGCATTAAAGTAGTGATACTGTCGTTTTTTTTTTATACACAGCAGTCGCCAACTAATTTCTGAGTATAAAGAAGAAAAGCTACCTAAAAATTCCTCTCAAAATAATAATCCAGGTAAGATTTCTGATAGTGAAATTGCTCTTGGTGGTTCTACTATGGGTAAAGAAAATCAAAGCAAGAATGTTTTGTTAATGAAAGAGCAATTAAAAAATATCAGTGTGTAAATTGCATGTGTGTTTTTTCTTGCTCAATAGTCTAGAATTCAGATTTATTTAAGAAGTTAATTGTAGGAAATTTATATTCTGAAACAGTATTGTCTGAAAGGAAATTCATTTATTTAAGCATGACCCCTGAAATTCCATATATCTTTGTGTAAATAAGAAAAAATAATTTTAAGTTAGAATGTTGTATGTATCCTCTGTAATCACATCACAACACATTGGACTTTTTATAAAAATGGATGTTTTATTTTATTTTTACAAAAATGGATTACATTTAGTAAATGAGTATTAGTTATTACATAGTGATTTGTATCACTAAAAAATAACTGTCTTTAAAATAGGAACTCAGCACTGTCTTACTGGTGCCATAAACAAATGGCAATCTATAAGAACTGGAAAATTTAGTGTGTGCTAACATCAATAGATTTTTTTAAAAGATACCTACTGATAGTACAGAAGTCAGAAAAGCAAGTCCTTGTTGAAAAGCACAGGTTATTTTACATTTTGTTACGTCAACAAGACTTCACTATTATTGGCGTCATTCTTTATATAAGTTGAAACACAGTGAGATACATTGACCTTGTTAGAACAAGACACTTTCTCCAATCTGTTGGATAATTGTCATGATTTAGTAATTTCGTAAATTTGTTAGAATAAGTTTACTTTATTGCCATTAACCAAAAGATTAGCATAATAAATATCAAGTAGCCCAACTGTGGATTTGACAAATTTTAATAAAAAGGCAAAGGTGTTTCACAATAACAGAATGCTACAGTTAAATTTGTACCCCTGATTGGCACTTACTGTAGGGTACAACCTGAACTGCATGAAGATCCCTTTAATTTAATGGACAGTTGTCAGAGAACTTCTGTAAGTTAGGTTTTGCAAGTTGCAGGAGATACAAGATGAAATAGATGTTTTTTGTTTTTTTTTAGGAGGTACCGGGGATTGAACCTGGGACCCCTGTTCAACCATTGCACTACACCCACTCCCGAAATAGATAGTTTTAATTTTCAAGGAACTCAGGATAGAATAGAACTGTTCTGTAGTTTTTCAACAGAATTTTCCAAAAATAACCCACTTTTATTTATTCCTTTGTCTACTTAAATGATTGTAGTGTCTTTTAGGTTCTAAACATTGTTTTAATGTTGCAGAATACAAACATTTTAAAACATAGGCCCTGCCCTCCAATTGCTTGTTATTATTGCTGTTATTTTTATTATAATACTTTATTCAGTGCTTACTATGTGCCAGATGCTCTTCAGGAGCATGTAATTATCATCATTATTTGTTAATTAATAATATATTTGATGTTTGATGTGTGTCAGACATTTAAGTTTATGGTGTGAGGAATTAGAACTTTTAAAAAGTAGAAAATGGCGAGGCTGGCTGTATAGCCCAGTGGATGGGGTGCCGGTGCACTGCATGGGGGAGCCCCAGGTTCGGTTCCTGGGAGCCTCTCTGAACAGGCACACTGCCTGAGAAGGCAAAAAGCCGCTGTGGGCAGGGCAAAAAGCCGCCATGGGCAGGGCAAGAAGCCGCCACGGGCAAGGCAGAAGCCGCCATGGGCAGGGTGAGCCGCCTACGAACGGAGCAAAGCAGCCTGCGAATGGAGCAAAAGCCGCCCGCGAACAGAGCAAAAAGCTGCCTGGGAATGGAAGCAGACCTGCCCATGGGCGGGGCAAGCCACCTGCGCGGTGGGCTGACTCGGCACGTCGCCGCAGAGGGGGGAGACAAAGCAGACATGGTAAAACACAGGAAATGGGCACACAGCAAGAGCAGGCAGAGGGGGGAGGGATATGTAACAACAACAACAAAAAAGAAT